>JADDOH010013142.1:0-45040 GCA_016648135.1 Agrypnia vestita
GATCGATATCTTTCGATGAGAATATCGATCCAAGCCTCAGACTACATACATAAGAATAAGACAAAGTGGATAACTTTATTAAAAATTATGTATAATTATGGCAAGAAACAACATGCACGCGTTGACATGACAAAAACAGGATTCCCCTGGTTTATCAGGCGTCCTACTCACCCGGCATGGCTCCGTGTGAATTTTCGCTATTCCCCAAATTAAAAAGTCGCGATCCAAGACGATATGAAAAATATAAGTAGGTATAATACTGTCGTGTTGAGAATATTTCGCATTAAATATGCCAATCAACCCAATAAGTTAAGAACCAATGCTTAAAGGTATAGTCAAATTATTCATAATCTTTTACGTGTTTGCGTTATTAAATGACAAAATAACAGTTTTCTTTGCGTACATTTTTTTTCTTTTGTTAAAAATGTTGTTCTGTCGTTGAACAAACTGTAATTTTGTTCTATATTCCAATCTTTTGAATATTCCAAACGGGCCGTATCGTGTCTATGTATAAATTATTAATAATAATCAAATGTATTTTTTAAGTTGACTGACGTGCATGGACGTACTATCATCCTGAATTATTTTTTGTGCAGACATATATAATATATATCATTATCCGAAAATCGTAGAATGAAATGTGATATATTTGCAATGAAACTAAATAATCACTTCAGATATTGATATTTTTTTTTTGCAAACAGACATAATCAATACCTACAAGATCGTTTAGTAACTATTCTGATCTAATAATAAATATAAATGTGACGAATGTGCGGACGCTTGGATGAGTGAGAGGCAAGCGTGCGAGCGAGACGCGTGGATGGCGCCCGTGCTGTTGCGCCGCACCGGGCAGAACGAGATTCACCGGGGTCCGAATCAGTTGTACATATTGTATTATAAAGTAGTGTCTCCAATAAATGTTATTACCTACGTAACGCGTATTACTAGAAGAACCCGATTATTCCCAAGTGCGTAGGCCGAGTTATATTGCCTACGCACGTAAGAACATCACAATAAAAATAATTAATTATCTGAAAATCGTGGAATGAAATGTGATATAAATATATTGCAAATGCAATTAAACTATATAATCATTTCAGATATTGATACCAAAGGCAGTGTACTGATGTTTTCAGAATTTGTATTATATTCACTGTATTTAATTAACGTAAGGTAGCATGGAGTAAAAATGAATATTTGAGGAATGCAAATAGGAAATAAAAAGTACAAATAGGAAGTACAAACTATAAGGAGATAGAGCATAGAGAACTATAAGAAGATGTCGTAAAACTGCTGTGAAGTTTGGCATATCTACAATGTAATAAATATCAAAAAATTAATAAATATATATATAAAAAAAATAAAAAAATAATTTAAGCCCAAATACACATTGAAAAAAGCAAACTTTGAAATCGCAAAACTCCATAACTTTTGATATAAGGAAATGTTTCTTGAACATTTCCGACGAATAATTTTGGTAGGAATCTACCCGCAACGTTTTGTGGACAAGTTCTGTTACACCCTGTATAAATTATCATTAGGTCGTAAAATAACATGATACCTCCATTTAGGGCGAAAATTGAAAGTAATTAAGGTTTGTAAATCAATTGTTATAAATTATATTGTTGGCCCTCAGCACATGTTAGATTTTGTAATTTTCTCTACGTACATTCTAGTGGATATCTAGTGGATATACAGTGGATATCTAGTGGATATGTAGTGGGTATCTAGTGATATAAGGTGACGCCTGGTGTTCTCACCGAAGTATAGCTAAATTGTAGATGGTGGGTGGTACAACAGATCCTTGTAATATAATGACTCTCAAGTAGTATATTTTGACACTTATCTATGATTTACACCTAAGAAAAAAGTGTAAATCATAGATAATGTTTAGTTGAAGATAATTACATTTATAGATAATATCAAATGTTCTCACGAATTTTAGACAATACAAACGTAATGTTAATAACAAACAAGTGGTTGCTTGAACATTTTCAACTGATTATCAAGGCAGGAATCCACCTGTAAAGTATTGTGGACTAGCTTTTTTACACTCTGTAAAAATGTTAACAATCAATGTATATTATAGATGTCTCACAGAGACGAAACTGTATTTTTAAGGGAGAGTAGGTATTAGGTATAGAAGTCTTTTAGGTGTACATAGGACTTTCGACCTATCCTACGGTTGGCTTAAGTGATCACTTTACACGTATGCAACGTTCGCTATTTTCACCCATGATAGAATACCATGCCTACTAATTTTTGGAAGTTGTATATATTTTAATTATACGCCATGTTTCACACGTGAGTTGCGAGGATCTTCAACGCGGAAGGCCCCAATGCTTTTTTGCCCAAAGCCAAAATGTTTACACCCTGTTTGTAATTTACAAAAAATGTCTGCCGCCTGTGCAAAAAGTGGATCGCAATATTGTAGTCATGTTTTCGACAAAGCTTCGCTGACATGTTCCAGAAATTTCGGATATTTGTGAATTTCCAGAGAAACAATTGAACTGTTTCATATTTATTCCAATACAAAGAACAAAAATCATACCATTTTTTATTTTATTTTTATTAATTTAAATTATTTTTTTACAAATACATTTTTTTTACAAGGTAGTGACAGTTACTTATGAATGTATGTTTCTCTACTACATGAGTGTCATAAACTCGTGTGTAGGAGAGGAGTATCATCACATTATATATTTACAAAGAATTATGTGATAAAATGTACATATTCATCAGGTAATAAGTATATATATAGATAATCAAGTAATAATAAGTAAGTATTAGGTACATATATAATAAAAATAAAAATTTAATCATTTCTGAAGGTATTTTTTCACATTTTTTTTTTAAATGATTCATAATTTTCCTCACTCCTCATACTTACGTCATTTATATTGTTGAATATAGTATAGAGTTTTTTTGTAAATACTATTCCTACCTCTATTCGGAGACTAATTTACTAAGTAAACTTAATGAGTTTAACAAAAATCAGTTATTCAGCCATTTTGATTATCTCAGAAGGCGACTTTCTGGCTCGGGAACTTTTGTAAAGTCACTATTCAATTATCGGGACGCTCTGCAGTTTTCTCCCGTTTAAAAGCATTTCGCCAGACGATACGTCTGTGTGTACATATAAAAGTCTCAGGAATTAAGGAGTTTGTCGCCTCGGCGCCTGGGAATAGGGCTTGAGAGATGTAATCAGCCTCGTCAAAGGCAGAGGAATTTGGAAACTGGAGAACGTCGGAATGGTTTTTCCGTACGGCCCGAGGCAATAGTCATATTTTGTTCGGCAGACTTCCGACATTTCGAATTACGCAAGATCTTGATTATGAGATTTTCCAGCGAAAAATACTTTCCCTGCGAAAAACCCCGTATGGAAACAGAAAAATAAATTAACATTTTCTCCCAGCCAACTTTGGTTAATACCGACAGGGCCCCGTAAAAGAAAAGGGACCGAGTACATAAAATATATAAAAAACCGCATGGTTTGCGTTCTCGCTTCGGAGAAGAAGCAGAACAGTATGGAAGCTATTTTATTGAGCGAGTCAGGACTAAATTTTGAGAGGTTTTCAATTCACACATTTAAAGATATATTTAATGTTACCCTGCTACGCCAATGTTAAGATCTGCTGCGTGGCGATGCGATCTTCTCACGATGGATGCTGGTTCTAATAATAAACGGTGGTATATTGCTACGTGACCCATGGAAAGACCGTCTTACCTTCTGGTCGCGTGCATCACCAGCTGGCTCCAGACGGCGTCGCATGACGGGTTCCAACGAACGTCACACTCGTCCATGGTCCGACGTCCGACTCCCTCCCATAAAGTTGTGTAAAGTGCAATCGTGTGTGTGTGTATGTGTGTTATTTACCAGATTCTCGGGGAAATCACTTATCACAGTAAAAGGGCTGAGGAAACTTGCATTTACAATTTTATTGAGAAAATAATAAAGGAGGTAGATAAGGTACATCGGTGGTGGTCGATGCCGCCCCGCATTCCACTTAAGATAAAACAATTAAATAATTAACTTTTGCCGTAAGGCCAAGATCTTAAATAGGTAGTTGAGTGAACACGGGCGTAAGGCCCCAATATTCTGCCGAAGACCAGAGCAACATATCACATAATGCACAATTAAAAGTGGAACCATTAAATAAAAAATTTACTCGTCACTGGGTAGCGCACTGCCGCTCCACAAAACAATATAAAACGTTATATAAAAGAATCTACCGCCGTGAGGCCTGCACGACAGATGCAAATTTAATATCATCCTTTTTTATATTTAGGTATTAGCTTCCGACCCCACGGCCGACGGCGTCATAAATAAGGTTGATCATTAATTTCAGGCATAACTCCCCTGAAATGAACGCTGATGGCAAATTAACCTGACATAGTAAATAATCGTTGACCAGTGAAACAGATTCTAAGTTAGCATAAATAAAATAAGAGTTCATCGGGTTCGAGACACGATATCCGTAGGACTTGAGTTCACCGATGCGAAGTAATCACCCTGCCACCCCCTCCTCCAGCGAGCCTCAGGTTTGATCCAGTAGGGGTGCATTTGGGACGATACATGACTATACCCACTTGGATAGCAGTGCAGGGCGAATAATACCAGATACCGGGCACAGTGGCGGCCCCATCGGCGGGTTCCGCCATTCTCGCAGCCCTTCCGAGATACGGCGGGACCCCTAGACGAGCTCGGGTAGATTCAACGCCGCAGCATCCAGGTGTTTACGAGATCCACGGCCCCGTGATCCATCGCCTTCATGACTGTGCTGCCTTGGAACATCATTTATGCCGAGCGGGAGTCGCGGCACAAGACCCGTGGCCACCTCTTCCTATTCGGTCAATTCCGCATATCAGCGGAGTCCAATCGGGCAGAACAACGAGCAGATTAACGGACACTTTAGGAGATTACATCATTAGAAAACACTACAATAATACAGAAAGCAATATAATAATACACGGGAGATGGGAATAATTGGTGAGAAAAGGCAACCAACCGAGCGGGTGAGATTCTTCGCTACTAGCGACCTGCCAACCGCGAAACATTAAAAAGGTTCGCCTCGCGGGTAGGCACCTTATAACATCGCAATATATACGCCATTGATAATTTGCCCCGAAGGGCCACTAATTTACAGAAAATGACAGTGAAGAGGACCCATCGCGTACTCAGGGCCGTTTTATGAGCAATAGCTCCCATCCTTTCACTTTCGTTGCGCCGCTGACAAGCTAGTGATTGTAAGTGGCGCGGCGAGGCGACAACACAAAACCTCTTCACTATCTTTAGGTGCATGATGACGAAAAATGTATGTTAAATGATAAAATTTCAAACAAAATAAAGGCACAATGATACATACATAATTAAATACACAGCAAAGAAAAGAAACATGTTAAATGCCTTGTCTTTGAGATCTTACGGCTGACTTAAGTGATCACTTTACACAGAGTAACGTTCACCATTTCTACCCAAGCTAGAATACCAAATCTATCTATCTATCACATTTTTGGAAGTTGTATATATATTTAAGTTTTACAACCTGTTTCACATGTGTGTTTAAATTATCACTAGCGCCATCGGCGTCCAAAGCTTTTTCATACCCCTAATCAAATACAGATGTCACTAATGAAGTATGTATATTTTTGATTGGAATTTTAAAGCAATATCTTTTATATGAGTAGGTATATGAGATTTCAGTCACTAGAATATGCCTGAAAACTATTTGAAAATTTAATTCTTATTGATTTTATTAATGATATTCCCTGGAATAAACTATGTTCATGAAAAAATTGGACAAATTCAAAATATTCTGAATATTTTATGTTATAAAATATATTAACCCATTTCACTTTATAAATAATTTGGATTGTTTCCCGAGAAAAATTGCAATAATAAGCTTTTACAAATGTATGTGTGTGTTAAATACCACCTCTAGTGAGAATTCAACCCATAGAATTTTTAAAACATGATAATTAGCAACATAATTCATGCCATGCATATTTATTTAATATAATATTATCTTTTTCACAGAATTTTTATTTTTAATAAAAAAAATTAATTAAAAAATATTGTGTGTATATATTTCGCATTGTTGTACAAAATCAAATTATCAGGTCTTTCATTTATAATTTAAAAAAATGTATATATGCAGGTGTCCATATGTTTCACAATATATAAAACATAACGAGTATTTCATAAATTATCTAACGGGACAAATTATATTAACGGGTTTTTCGTTTTAAATTAAATTTCCAATATTTGATTTAAACATAACTATTTCCCATATTTCACAATACGAGTGAAAATTAGTAAAAAAATGACACTAAAAATGTTAAAAAGTATTTTGAATATAAAATCAAACTTTTCAGATGCATAAATGTAGGTAGAACACGAGGTCACGAGTGGCGGATTTAATGAATAAAAGTAGGTAATTGTCTGAATCCAGCGGTAAAAGTGGTTGCCACAGCAGGACAATGCAAGAGTAATGAATATAAGGAACACGGCTCCAACAAAAGTAGGCACTAAATTTATTCAAAAAGGCATCCGTAAATATTAACCAAAATGCCTTTCTTAATAACACTTAAGAGACATTTTCTATGAGGACTTCCTACGTAAAAGGGAAAATGAGGTTTCCAAGTCTTAAATGGCTTAGCCGTACCTTTCGGCAAAGTCTTTCATTACTTGGAAACAGACTCTTCGCTTTTCTCTTCTTATCTTTCCCTGAAATTTTAATTGAATAGTAGTTCAGGGGGGAGAATCTTTGGATTAGAAGTTTTATTAATTCGTTAATCTTAGGAGATTTACCTTTTAATTTTCTCGTGCTTAAGCAATTCTGAGAGGGATATTTATATCAAATTCTTGTCGGAAGAAAAGCATTTATTCATCCGTTTCCACTTCGGCAGCGAAGTTCCCCCATAACTTCGCTTTATGACGGTATCCTTGATCGGGGCATGCCGTTACAATAAAGACAAATGACACTACATCAACAGGAATTTAATGACCACTCTTCCTATTAACAGATATTTTACTCAATTTACAAAATATTAATTGTATTCATCTATACTTTTCATTAATACGCTAATTATTCAAAATGTTTTTTTTAATTTAATTTTATTTATTTCTTAAGTTACTTAATATTACAGTTTGTATATTAACTTGTTTTTAACCCTTTATATTATTAAATCTATTACTAAAATACTATCAATAATAACCTATATATTTACATTTACATATAACTAACATAGACTAGCGGTACATAATGGCGTTCTAGTGCCAACCCTTATGTATGGAAGTGAAGCCTGGAATTGGAAAAAGAGGAATGAAAGTAGACTGAATGCGGTGGAAATGCGGTCACTAAGACGCTTGTGTGGAAAATCTTTGGTCGATAGAGTGAGGAATGAACAAATTAGAAGTGAATGCAATGCTAGCTGTAGTGTGGTAGATAGAATAAAGAAAGGAGTCTGAGATGGTTTGGTCATGTGGAACGTATGAACGAGGAAAGGATGGTTAAGAAAATATATGAGGCGAATGTTGAAGGCAACAGGAATAGAGGGCGTCCGCGAAAGACCTGGCACGATCAGGTACTACAAGTATTTGAGGATGGCCCTGTTAAAAAGCCGCAACAACCGTAGAACGTGTATGAGAAGATGTATGAATGTGGCCGAAGCAAAAGTGGTGTGCCAGGATAGAAGAGTGTGGCGTTCAATCCTCTCTGCCTACCCCTGCAGAGAAACGGCGTGATGGTTAGTTAGTTTTAGTTAGTTAGTTACATATAATCTAATCTGGTAAAATCTATAATTAATAATACACCTTATGCTCTACTATTCTATATTATTTTTACAATAATTATAGCATTTGTTTTTAAATTTATTCATTTTATTTATAATCTTCGTGTTTTCTGGCATCTCATCGTATATTTTTACACCTCTGTACATTACACAATTCTGTGTATATACTTTTTTCTTATATGGTAATCTTATTCTATTCCTATTTGTGGTATTATATGTATGTACATCACTATTTGCAATAATTTTGTTCAAAAAATATTTTGGCATTTTGTTATTGAAAATTTTATGTATAAATATGAGAACATTATAAATAAGTATTTTTTTAATTTCCATCCAATTGAGTGCTTTTCTCATTTCTTCGATTCTGGTGTATTTACTTTTTTTAAATATTTGATATTTTTATATTGATAGTGATCGTGTACCAATTATATTATAGTTTAATAAAAACTTATGCTGATTACTTAAGTTAAATAAAAATTTAACTTTAATTAGTGAGAACCTTGTTAGTGTAGTGATCATGACGCTCGCTTAGTGATCTGCTGGACGGTGGTTCAAGCCCCACTCAAGGACACCAGCAAGTTAAGTCCTATTATCATAGCACAAGTGTAGCATAGCTTAGTTTGAAAATAGCAAAAATATTAATGCGACACGAACTCAGTGTTTGCACCTCTATTTAAAAAAAAGAAAACCAAGCACATTGCGAAGTTTATTTCTCGACAGTTTTAGGAGTTACATTAATTATTTCTCCACAGAAACATAACATAAATAATACTAACGATATATAATGGAGACTTAACAGCAATTAATCTATTTGTTTGGAAACATTACAGATATAAATGAGTGATATATGTATATATATAAGAGTGTAAATATACACTATTGAATATGTTAATCTATATCCTAGTATTTATTTATTTCAATATACGGCACAGAAGTACTTTTTACATAATAATATATCGTTGCTGTATATATAATAAAGCCAATGTGCCATTAGGTACATTCTGAGATGAACGAATCAAATTGTCAATTTTTCATATAAATAATGAAGATATACTAAAAAAACATTTCCGTTCATCTGAAAAGTCTGACTAGTAATAATTTTAAATATTTTTTTGTAAATCTAGTATGTGCAATTATTTTTTAAAACGGTTTCTTTCGTTTATCTCAGAATGTACCAAAACGGCACATAGGATTAATTATAGGTATATACAGCGAAGATATACAAGAAATCCAAAGAGTAAAATAGCAAAAAATTACAGAATTGAGAATTGACATAGTATAGATAATTGTTTCAAGTTATAACAGTAATTTAGAAAAAGGAGGTGTGAAGTATATAAGATAAAACATTATTTAGAAAAAGGAGGTGTGAAGTATATAAGATAAAACATTATTTAGAAAAAGGAGATGTGAAATATATACAAGGTTAAACAAATATGTATAATAATTTGTTTGTGATTACATTATGAATTCACGACGGCAGGGTGTAGAGCTTTTAGTAGCAAATCTTTATATTGTGCTAAACTGGAATTAAAAATATCAGAGATATGCGCATATGTATGTGTTACCTAGCCTATGCAGTCTGGATACAAAATTTGAGTTGGTTCTAGTATATTTCACATAGATAATAATTTATATTAATTTTATTATTATTACGAAAAATTCATAGTAAATAATAAAAGCGAATGAAAGACAAGAGTAGTAATAATAGTAAATAAAACAGTAAAAATAAGTAACAATAATGTCGGTGAAAAAATTGTTGTAAGCTCAGCACATTCCCACTATGGATGAGCGCAATCCGGAGTTGATACGAGCAACAGGAATGTGGAAGTGACAAGTGTTCTAATGGCCCTTGCTGGAAAGTGGATGTACATCAAGTTGCATGTTTTTAGTACTCAGATTTTTTCAATTCATTACAATCAAATTTAGTTAATTTTAATCTACTGCTACAAGTGCATCATCTCTAATAGCTTTGATACGTTTACGATTATTATTATTATAAATTATTATAAACATTGTAAGTTCAGATTTATATGAATTCCGAAGGATAAAATAATCTAATAAAAAAACCTCTTAATATTTTACTTGATATTTAAAAAAAGTTCAAAATTAACTAGGCGCGACACTTTGTGGTAATGTTAGACATAACAAATTAATAATTTTTAAAATAATTAACACAAATATATAATTTGTATACACAATTAATTTTTTGAAAATATTGACATGTTTCGGGGCCAGTCGTCAAAAATAAAAAATCGAAGTTTGGACATTCAGAAAATAACAAATAAATAATAGAGAGATGAATAAATAATTAAGGACTAATATGAAAACAAATTTAAAAGATCACTTATTGCAAATAGGACCTGGTTTTCTTCTTCTTCTACCCCTTATCCTATTGGGTAAGAGTCCCTGCAGCTATTTTGGGCTTAGCTCTCCACGTCAGCTCAATTTAGTTGCAACCTCGCTTAGCAGCAGTCCTCCAATTGTCATCCCCTAGGACGGCCCCTTGGTCTTCTGCCTTCTGGTCTTGCCTGGAACATTCGATTTGGCAGTCTATCTGCCGGCATCTGAAAGATATGTAACAGTCACCGTAACTGTGTTTTCTTAATATACCTGGTTTTTCATAATATTTTATTTAATATTAACACTTTTTATTATTTTTGTACTTCCTTTCTTTTAACTCGTAGCGTCTGCTTGCTTGCCGGCTTGCCGGGAGAAAAAACTTTGGATCAATTTTTAGTCCTTTTCCCGTGATCCAATCGAGTTGAAACTTGGCAAGTAGACTCGTGGCGACGATCAAGAAGATGTATCAAATTTTTGTTAAAAAAAAAAATAATTATAGAATAATTTAGGATTTTTAGAAATTTTATTGGTTTTTTCAAATTGGAATCATTAGAAAAGTTTGATTACTAGCGTAGCTGCCCGATAACGTCGCGGAATATTTTCTAAATTTGAATTACTCCATCGGTATTCATAATAGGTACTTCACTACGAATGTCGAAAATCTAAATTGACTGACAAATGGTTTTAGAATTTAATCTTCAAAGCATGAAGTGTCACATCAAAGCTCAAAACATCAGACATTTTAGAAATATATTAAATTACTGTAAGTTTAGTGTTATGTTATATGTTTTAATTCGTCTTTAATTGTTATTATATTTTACAAAGAAAGGGAGTATAATAAAAACTCGGTTTTTATGGGTTACTTTTTTTTAATTATTATCAATGTTTATTTATTTACAAATCATAAATTAGGCCAGTCAATATTCAGCAATTCATGCCGGTGGATTTTTAATGCTCCCGCAAGAGTCAATCAAACACACAATTGAAATCCTTGAATAGACTCGAACCACGAAAGACACTATAAATTCTCCCAGTGCGTCGTACCCTCGGAGGAAAATTGTCGTGAAATGCTCCGCGCGAATCCACTTTTTCCTCGGGTCCCGTTCACTTTCTCGAAAGGTGAGCGGGCGCACCTGCGAGCGGTATTTACGATGACCGTTAAGTCGAAAATCGTTTAACCCGCACCGCCCTATCCATTGACCGTAAGTAATACGACGCTCGACCCCTGAGCCTTACTGCCGGGTCGCGCAAAGTTTCAAATGCCCGCGATAAATCCGTCCATTTCCCGCCGTTCGGCCGGTTCCTTTTTCAAATTTGAATTCGCCGGGAGAACGAATCGGGAAGAGGCAAAGTGAAACGATGCGGTCAGCTGGTTGGCTGGGCGGAGTGATGGCGGCCTGCGACGGACGTCTCGGGGATTTATCAATTTCAGATTTGGGAATGGCGAGGTAAGATTAAATTGTTCGCCAAGACTGTGGCGTATTCTCCTAATGGCCTGCCAATATTATAAAGCCGTCAATTAATTTTAGTAAATCGAATAAAAAAAAAAATTTTTTTTAGAAAAATGTTAATTTATTATAACTATGAATAGAACACAGCGCTGTTTACTTCACACAATGACAGTTTAATTAAACAAATTAATTAAAACGTTTTCGATGCTTACTGCATCATCTTCAGTAATATACTTACTTAAGACTAGAAGACATTTTATCTACTACATGGGGGCGGGAGTTGTCGGGAGCGGGGGAGGGGCAGGCGGAAAGTGAAAGTGGTTGCTGGGAGGGGCTAGCATGGTAAGAAGGGGGGATGTAGTAAGTGGTGTTTGTATGTTTAAGGCCTTATCATTATTTAGATGAATTTCTATATTTTCCAAGATGTCCAATTTCTTTCCTTTTTTGCATACATGCAACACCTCCACGTTATCATGTAACACCTCCACGTTAATTAATTTGTTTAATTAAACTATCATTGTGTGAAGTAAACAGCGTTGTGTTCTATTCATAGTTATTACAATGAACTTCCACAAAGTTAATCACGAAAATTTCTAAATATTGTTAATTTATTATTTTAGGTACCCAAAAACTTCAGAGCCTCTCAAGACAGACTCGTTTGAAACGCGCGGGAGACATATAGGGCAATCGGTCGTATTCTGAAAATAGCAATCTTTGCTAGTTTGCTAACTCGATCGTTATTCATTCGGATGAATTTCATAAATATATAAAAATAAATGTTTCCAAAATCTGAAAGTCTCGCTATCAGCGGTGACATCTATATACTGTCTCATAGGAAGGATTTTCAACCAAGCGGGGTACATAAATACCGTATATTCAACTTGATAGACGTGGTGGTCAATCATAGGTGGAATAAAGTGATCACTTGAGCCAGTCAATGACAGGCGGTAAGCCCAGTAAACACCTATACCTGCTTTCTCATATGCAATGGCTTCGTGTCTGTGAGGCATCTATAATTATATCTTGATTAATGACTTCCTTTAGGGATCATATATGTACGCAACAAATATAGTGAATAATAAATTCATCTAATATGCAACAAACGCGATGAAAATGATTTTGTATTAAATCCCAATTACATTAATTTCGTTGTCTGTCCGTCCGTCTGTCGTAACTCCGTGTAATGTCCGTGGCTTGAATTAAATCTCAACACAGATATTTCCAGTGAGATAGGCACAGTCCAACCAAAATTTGTATATTCAACCTAAATAGAAATAAACAAACAAATAAACTTCTTTACAGTAACTTTTTATTTCTTTTTTATAAATGAATAAATACTTATTCTTTAGGAACCAACGTGTAAAAGTACCATCATTTATTATTAATTTCTTCGATCAGTTTTATTTTGTAAAATTATATTCATTATTCCAATAATAATAAAAATTTTGTAATCTGTTTATCGGTCCGTAACTTCTTGTAACATCCGTAACATCGTTTATAATTTTTTTTTCTTTTATTTTAATTTTAATTTTTTTTTATAAATAAATACTTATTCTTTAGGAACCGATATTTCTGAAAGATTTTAGATTTTTTTCGTATTGTGATATTCCTTCTAATAATTTATTATAGTTTTCATAGTAAATACCTATGTCTCTAAAGCAGTTCGTAAAAATATACACATTTTGTGATGTACACGAATCGCAGTATTGGATTTTATTTATGGATTCATTTTGTTCAATGGATCGCGAAGAACAAAATCCCCTGAAAAAGAATACACATCAAAGAGAATATGTTACGTGGAGTTGTAAATAAAACGGCGTCAGTTGTAAAGACCAACAAACACGTTAACCGGTCGTTATTTTTTACGTGTTGGAACTAATATAGTAAACTTAGTAATATATCAAAATATATTTTAAGAAGATCAAAGGATATATTTTCTACTCATAGAAAAAAAATTTTTTGATTTTTTTTACGCATCTCTTTTTTAAGTTAATGATATATATATTTTTAATATTACGCAACATTTTAAGGATTGAATCACTTAGAACATTATATTATGCTTTTGTACAATCTATATTACGATACGGAATAATAGGTTGGGGGGCTCTTATAAAAGTAACTTACAGAATCTTAAAACAACTCAAAAATTGGTTATCAAAGTTATAGTTAAAAAACATAGAACCTTCCCTACAGATTTCCTTTTTAAAGAAATTAATGTACCAACATTAGACAGATTATACAAAAACACCTCGATTTTAAAAATACATAAAGAAATTCAACAAAAAAAAAACTCAACAAAATATAAATGCACCACAAACTCATAATACCTACTCATAGTCATAGCCAAAGAGCGCAAATACATTCCTAAATATAATAAAATAGCCACACAATACCATTATACTTATCTAGGTGTCAAATATTTCAATAATTTATAAAACACATAAAACAAATAGAATATACATAGTTAAAACAAAAAATAGTTAGAATTTAAAAAATAACGTTACTCCGAAATAATTAGTATACTTGAGTCACTAATATTTATTTTATGATGTTTGTATTTCTCTACACTGTTCTATTATTAACTTATACTTACTTATTCAATCATGCTCTTATGTATTACTCCTGACCCCAAACACAAGTATTATTGCTTATTTGTTGATAGAAAGTGTCAACTTGTAATATTTTCTGTTATGTTTGTTTTTCTTTGAATCGGAAATTCATGTTAAGACCTATCTAAAAATATTCTATTGCCTACTGTGACGAGCAATCAATATAATTGTTTAAATAAAATTTTTCGATTATTCGATGCCCAGTGGGCGGGCATGACTTTTTTTCACCGTGAGTTTCGGGTTTGATTCTCGGTGAGGTCACAATATATATATGTATTTTTGTGATACGTTTCAGTAATTAGGCCTCTTGACCTTGTTGAACTTGATTTTTTATTATAAAAAAGAATAGGTGAATTAATTAGAAAGAAAATATATATTTTATTAATTAGAAAGAAAATATATATACTCCATATACTTGGAATATACCGGGATATACTCCCGATAATTTTCCCTTTCGAGGAAATTTTTTTTGTTTACACGTATTTTTAATATTTGTAATTAGATATTATTATCAGTTTGAGGTTGCATATAATTATTAATTTGAGAAAACTAATAAATTTTGTTAGTAGGTTGGAAATTGATTAAAGTTTGTTTACATTAAAAATAAAAACTAAACAAATAGTCATTATACGAGTATATTATGAATTTGTTTGTGTGAAAAAAACTGTAGAACGATTCACTCTGACGTAATGATTTACCCAGCTGTGTAGGTTTACAGATAAGTGCGGTCAATATAGGCCAAATAAAATTAACTGCCGAAAAATAAAACTATATATTTAGGTAGTTATTGTTTACATTAATGTAAAAAAAATAATATTTTTGGATAGGTTCGAAGATATAAGCCAAAATATATCAAAGTTACAACATTCACACGCTTGACACCAGCCTCGCAACATATGTACAAAATCAAAAGCATTGGCTGGTAGTGTACGTCTTCGCTGTGATGGCACTTGCTGGACATTAATTTGTTTATAAACGATGATTTTTTTCCATCTCCTTCTCCTTCATGAGATTGCGCGTCTTGTTTCCTGTTACGCATTTCCGTCCATTTTCACGAAATCATTGCCACAGATTGCAGGAAAGCGAGAAGAAAGATGTTATACATCAAAAATAAAGTAAGCTAGTACCTTATAAAATGAAAATAACGCAATTGAATTACTTAATTCTATTTTTTCGATTTGAATTTACTTTAAATATTATTGCCATGTTCCGGTTGCCAAAAAGGCAATGGCAGGGTCCATGAAGAAGCCATCGCCGTGACCTCTCACCTCGGCTGCGCGAACTAACGAGGACTTGCGGCAGAAGAGCCGCGTTGAATGGATAATAATTGCTCTCCACAAAACGGGGATTCACTGAGTGTGGCCATTATCCCGGAGCGACACTTCTTAGTGAACTGCGAAGGATGTCGGCGAATTTTGAGAATTCACAGCCGACTAAGCAAATTACGAATGCAGAGTGATTTGCGCCCTGCACATCCTACCTGAATTGCAACCACATTATAATATGTTACTCGTAGCTGTGCCCGCGCGGCTTCGCACACGTAGATTTTTACTACACTGTTTGGATCGTCATAGAACTTTCGCGAACCTTCTAGAACATTCTCCTTCCAGAACTTTCAAGAAATTTATCGAATGTACAGGAACCTTTTAGACACACCGACACATTCCGCCACTCAGCTTAGAACATTATAGAACTTTCGGGAATTTTCTAGAACCTTCTCCTTCCAGAACTTTCTAGAGAAAGTTTATCCGGAACCTTCTAGACTCACCGACATAGATGGAGTGCCTATTTTGAAACAATCTAAAGCATTTGCGGCCTTCCCATTACAAAAAAAATGTGCTATAAAGCACATTTTCGGCACCCACTCCCACCCACGCACAGCAATCCCCACCAAACTCGCATATTTTCGATATGACCCCAAGGGCTATCCACCACCATCGATTGTTGGTTATGGAGAAAACATGGTGGATAGGGAAACAAGGGTTTCTTTATATATGTATATATATATATATATATATATATGCATTATGAAAAGGTTATTTTTCGGGAACTTCGCGGATTTGTAAAAATATTTTATTTTTGCGCTATATTTCGGTTATACTGGGATAACCATTCTCAAGCTGGTCTCTCTAACAGTTTAGAGATAACTTTAAACTGTTACAGAGACCAGCTTGAGAATGGTTATCCCAGTGTAACCGAAATATAGCGCAAAAATAAAATATTTTTACAAATCCGCGAAGTTCCCGAAAAATAACCTTTTCATAATGCATATACCTCTTCGTGAAAACTTCTATTTAAACATATATATATATATATATATTGATTAACATTTGTGTGGCCACTGTTGACGGCGGCACCGGGAAGACATCATTTTAAGATTCGCTTTAAAACTTTTATTAATATTGTAAGAAAATATTTTTTACCATCGTTCGATATTCGTGACGTCACGTTGGCACAGAAATCGATTTTTACAGAATATTGATTTTTTTCTGTGGCAACACTGATTTGTCTCTATCAAAATTTATCCTACCCTCCAGAGTACCTTTTTACCTTTCGTATCGACAAGTCTCGCTATCTCGTTGTTAAAGCGCCACAGAACAGACTTTCTCACCTCCTGTCCTAAATTTTCGCCTTGTGTTTCATTGTTCATCTTACAAACATTCTCTCATCTCGGAGAACGGAATTCACGTGTGTTGGTGGCCAACCAAGTGAATCAAGTGTTTAATGAGGTGATATCTGGAAGGACTCCAAGAGACAAAGTTGAGTCGAAACGCCTCTTCCTTTTTCGACCGATACAGTCCATTTCTCGTCTCGTCATTCCTCTTAACCTTCCTATTCCTTATCCCATTTCCCGACCTGCCACCCACCATGTACGCGGCGAATCGCTTCGCGCATTACCATATTTTTACAATATTAAAACTGTACTTATTTTTCTTAGCTAGTTTATTATGTAAAATAACGTCTACAATGTATAACACATTTAGGAGTATAAGAAAACTTACTGAAACAATGCTGAACAAGTAAAGTTATACCAGACTATTGTTGCACCCACGATTATTTAGTATGTCTACGAATGCTGGACTATGTACAACTCTTACTTTAATTGAAATAGCAGAGATTACTAAGCGATAGAATTAAATCAATCTGTAATCGGACTGATTCCGTTCAGTCCGGCTACTGCCAAAGCCATGGACTTCACGTTCTGTTATATTAGTTCCTGTCTATAATCAATTTAATTCGATTGCCAAATGTTATGCCAAAATTTTAAATTAAATATTGTCTGAAGTCCATTTTATGTGTTTTCGGGTACCGCTTTGGTAAATGCAAAAAAATTTCATCTCCCGTTCAAATATAATATTAAAATCAGAAGTGAAATTTATTTATAACAATAAATTAAAACCATATAACACATAACATTAGTTATTTATTTAAGTGTCCATTGATGATCACACTACATTAAATACTAAACATATATATATATATATATATATATATATATATTACGACGTGAAGTTCTGTTGCTCCCAACAGAACTCCTCGTCGCCACCAGTTTTGCTCAGTCGGAGAAGAATCGGACTCACCTTACTTCTACAATTTAAACTCAGGGTATTTCCGGTGTCGTGTACGCTGCACTTCAGCTGTCTCTCACTTTAACTTATTTTAAGTTGCAACAGTTCAATGACTAGGGTAATACAACGAAACATTATTTAGATGAAGGGGAATTTATTCAAATGAATTTTAAACAGAAATTAATAATGCCACAAAAGGTGACAATTTTTTTATGAAGTATTTTTGGGAATTTTGCACATTGAAACCCTTTTTTTACAATAAATTGAGGTGAAGATTTAATTTACCACGCCTCGACATCAGCGCTAGCGGCCGCGTCATACAAGGAGGGAAAAGACAGTGGAACTAAATACTTTTATACTACTGGCGGTGACGCAGCGCAGGTGTCGGTGCGTGGTATTCACATTCTGCAAATTAATGGACATCTGGGCAAAATTACTATATCACATTTAAAACAATGAAGCTACAATAGTCTGGCACAAACACCGCTTCCGCACGTGCTTAGCAATGTTCCCTTTTTCTAAAACAGCTCGACCTGATGCACATGTTCTTGTATTTACGAAGTCAGATAACACGCAGCTCGCTCCAGGCGTGATGTGAAATTGATTATTAGAGAAAATTTGAATACCAGGCAAGTCGGGGTCTTTATTTTGCTGGCCTCGCATCTGGAGGAGGATTGCTCCCTTATGGGTCCAGAGAACAACCCCGCCCCGAGGCTTTGGGTTGCCGATGCAGATGATTACCGGAACATCACCTCTGCAGCTGCTCCCCAGGCGTTGCAATGGATTCACCTTTCACTCCATGCTGCGTCACCTGGCCATGGCGCGAAGCGCTCCCGTGAAAAAACCCTCTATTAACACGAGGGTTCACAGAATGGTTCACATCTCGCGTGCTGAAGTGTCAGATTCCGAATGCGCCATTTTGTAATTTCGTCCCCGCCGTTCGCGACCGCTGTGAAACTATCTGCAGTAGGACCAAAGACATTATTCTGTTCCATAGAGTATTTGCAGTACCTACGCGGTTTGAAATCAATTTTTGGTGCAGATAGTTGGTGCGGGGATCGATAAATTCATTTTTTCAGAGGTTTCGCGATGAGGTGTGACGAACAAAGGTTGCTACGTCACAATATATATATATATATATATATATATATATATTAGCTACAGCAGACTGAAGACACTTGTAATTGGGATAGTGATAATGTGTTGTTTTTTATGTATTTTGTACCCAGTACTCTGTTAGTGTCCCATTAAAAAATGTTGATAAATAGATATATGTTCTGTATTTTTATATATATATTTATATTTTTTTTATATTTTGTATATTTTGTGTTTATATTAATATATATATTTTTATATGTGTATATTAATATATATATTTTGTGTTTTCTATAATACGATAGTTTTGGATCCCAATGCAGGGTACGTCATCAGGTCATAATTCCTTAGAAAACACAAACCAGAAGATTCTGATCGGCTGTGAAAACCTGTGATTCTAAATTAGATATGTGGTTTTTTCTTTTTATTATATGCCTTAAATCCGATTTTAATTTAGCTATTAGTCTCACAAAGACAAAACTATGTATATGAGAGACATGTATGGAAGTCTTTTTGTAGGATGGCTCAGGGCTTACGACCTCTATGAACTGGCTTAAGTGATCACAATTCAATGTTCACCAATTCGATCGTAAGGACATCCACACATTGTAAAATTTTTGAAGGTTCTATACATGTTCAAATTTAAAAACCTTTTATTAATTTGAAAGGACTATGTTGGAGACGTCTGCAGTTCTTAGAACATACTTACTTATGCAAATATTGTTAATCTGATTTTCAATCCAGGTTAAATTATATTATTATTTGACGGCCATGAAAACCTACGTGTGTGAGGTTATGTATTTTTTTTTTGTTTTCTTCTTTGGTCTAATTTCAGCGAAAATTATTATTTTCTCTCGAAGCAGATTCCAAAAATGTGTTTTGATTTTTATTTAGAAGATTGTATTATGACAAGAATGATTTACGCAGCCTTTGGTTTGAGTCAAGGGTCGTCGCTTGCAATGCTCGCGCGTAACAACCCTATATATTAATTACACTGGGTTCATTACATTATTATAAATAAGAAACTCCCTTAGGAAATGTGAATAAATATTTTCGAGTTACCTCATGCTTGCAACACAAAGGCTTGGCTGAACAAAAACACTTTCGCTATCAACTTATCTATTTTAAAACCCCCAAAGCCTCCTCCTTATTGTGCCGAGCCTTTTCTTGTTTGCCGTAACGGTTTTATTCGCAGGCTAACAATGCCTTCAATGAAGAGCCTGATATTAATAACACTATAGAGGAGAGCCTCCGTAAGAATTATTACGGTGAAGGTTTCAGTGTTATTAACACACAATATAATATCCACACGAGTATCGTACGTTTATTGTTTTGCGTACCGTCAAATGAGCCGTGAATATAATATAATATATTTTTACGTAATTAATAAAAGGCAGCGTATGTATTTCTACGCAACAACCCCCAAAAATTTAATTAAATACTTCAATACAAATTCCTTCAATACATCACTTGAAATTTTCATTTTCAAAGTGTTAATTATCAATTCATAGTGAACCAGATGAAGTGATTACAATTGTTAGGTTAGGGGAACGTATGGCAGAATTATTTATTAATTAAAAACTTTGAATTCACCAATCATCTTTTTACATATCAATTTTATTGTTTCTAATTCAAATTATAATGAATAAAACCGTATTATACACGTAATAAAATAGACTAAAACAAATATATTCTTGTTATTAGTAAAATGCTAGGAATATATTTGATAAAATTGATATATTTTTGATGGATTTGGCGTAAACATTATTCATAATGGTTATTAAAATGGATGGAAAACATAAACTTTTTTATCTCCACGTGAATTTAATTTTATATTATTTTTTACTACTCGACCTAATTTATTTAATATTTGTATTACATGTTATTTTTTTTTCTATATTAATGTGCAGTCAGTTTAATTCTTCTATACTTGATATTGATACTCAAGTAAAAAAATATAATTGAACTCAAGTAGGGATAACTTAGTTTATGCTTTTCATTAATTTCAATGAGCAAAATATATTTTATTTTATATTTATAGCGTTAATTTTGTGGTTTGACGTAATTATTAAAATTGATTAATTAAAAACTTTGTATAAACCTTTTAGAGTAGCTATACGTCACCAGGTTCGAGGCGTACGGACACAATATGACATAGTATTAATTATTTTATTATGAAAACATATTTCATTGCAAATATTCTCAGGGTATCATGGGCATTCATAATATTAACATTATTTTTATTTTTATTTCTTTTATAACAGTTTTGTATTATATAACTTCATGATATGAAAACGTCGTGAGTCATGATGCGCGCGCATTTCTATGCACATTATTTTTTTACCACCAGCGGGTCTTAAAAATATGTATATCGTTAAAAATTAGTAAGTATCGGCGTTTTGAAAGGTCACAGCTCTTTTTATACTAAACTCGGTCAAAAATATAGTAAGAAATCGAACATATTATATAACACATGCCAAGCATAGATAACTCAATGCACGCGGTCTCGGTATGAAGCGGCTATATTCCGCGATTCGCTGCCCATCGCCAAGACGGGCCAAGTTTCCACAACTTCGGTAGCCATGTTTACTCATCACAAGTAAGCTCATTACGGATCAACACGTCGGGTCGTGGAAGCGAGCAGCACAGTACAGCTAAGTACATTTAGCTGTTTTATGTGCGAGATTGCTACTCACGGTCGGCCGGCGAGGAAATCGAATGGAAATAATATTGGAGCTAGCTGGGTGCGTACATTTTGATAAATTATAGAAGTAATCCACGGGAAAAATATTTAGGGCAAAGTCTATAAATTTTTAAATAAAATATTGCCTGGAGTTTTTAAAGTTTGGGGGTTTTTGGTTGAGGACGGTGTGTGTGACGGATTTGGAGAAACTGCTTTTAAGGGTCACCACCTGCCATGTGACGGGATTCTCCAAAGTAGTAGAATGCTTGATAATTTTATTATACCTAAGTACGATTACAAAGACAATGATAGATACTCGAAGGGCGAGAGCCTTCGGCCTTACGCCGGGAGTCGATAGAAGACTGACATGCCCGTATAGGGCGGTTAGTGCTTTTTATATGATTTGTGAACAAAGAAGTTTCTTGAAGTGTAGCTGTGTGTGTGGATAAATCATCGGAATTGTTGGCGGTGCAATGACCCGTAGACAGCTGGTGAACCCTGCTCGTGCCTCGATCTGCTTATGCGGCATTCTTGCCACGTATGTGTGTGTGTGTGTGGCCTAGATTGATGGTTTATGAATTGTGGTATGAAATGCCACAAAAGCAATATCCTTTTCATGTGTATATAAGATTCTTCCGAATTATTAACATTAACCAAAGATACCTCGTTATCAAAAGTGACATCTGTATTCGATTATGGGAATGAAAGAGCTTTGGTTTGCAGGTGGCGGTAATAAAAAGACAACTCACATACGGTACAAGTTGTGAAGGTTAAAAATATATACTATTTCCAAACATTTGATAAATATGGTTGTCTATCATGGGTGGAAATGGTGACTTAACATTGTGTAAAGCGATCACTTAAGCCAGCCGCATGATAGGTCGTAAGCCCTATAAATGCCCAAAAGGACTTCCATATCTGCTTTCCCACATCAAAATATACCTTCGTCTCTATGAGACATCTATAATGTATCTTGATTAATAATGGGGTTAAAATCCAGTATTGTGTTCACGAAAAATTTGAACCTACTCAAAATATTCTGAATATGAAAAAACGTGAAACAAAACATTGCCTTTTATAAATTGTGTTGGGCTGTAAACTTCTAGCATCATAAATTTCATAATTTATAATATCATGGAAAGGTTTGGCAGTTTCTTCTTGGTGCAACATTTTAATTTAAAATATGATTTTTATTTTGACTTTGTGCTACATAAGTAGGGTATAAAAGAAAGGCACCAAAATTAAAAAAAAATGAAATCATCTAGGATTAGTAATTTATCATTAATGTATCTATTGAATTCGGGATATTATAGAAATCATAGCTTATTTTGAAGGGAATGGGAAACATCATTCTGAAGGGGATAGAAACATAAATCAAAAATCAGTAAATTTTAAATTAGTCCTCGGTGACTGCATATAAATTTTTAAATTTTTTTTAAAAATATTTTTGCCTTTGTTCTAATCCCTGTATATACAATATTTGATTACTTATATAGTTTTGAGGGGAGCAGTTTTTCCCCAAACATTATTACGTTTATTTGATAACTAATGAGCTACTAATTATAATTGATGATGAGAGGGACTGCTCCCTTCAAAACTATAGTAAATATTAATCAATAACTCAAATTTTTTATGTAGAGTACAGATTTTAAATAAAAATTATATTTTTAACACATAATTCTTATTCATCGTCATTTTAAATAGCACTTATCCATCATTCAGGAACAAGATGGATAACACATATGTCCATTCTATGAATAAACTCGTTTTGAGACAAATTTGAGTTCTCCGGGTCAAAATCTACAATCTACCAACAAAGCTTGATTAAAAAATACGCGTAGTTTTCGTTTTTCGCAAAAAATCTTTATATATAATTAATCAATATTAATACTTTTTATTCCGTTGGCGACTGTATATGTATATCGCCGCAAACAATATACGTATTTTTTACTCAAAAAATGATCCTAGTACGATTAGAGCACGTACAAACACATCACATTATATTAGTTCTATACAGTTATTTCTGTTATTCGGATGTATGCATTGTCAAAAATTTATCATGCAGTTTCAATGGCGCATCAAATAAATCAGTTTACATTTTTGTAACCCAATAAAATGAAACGGATTTCGAACTCAGTGCGAGTGAATTTTTTTTTAGTTTTTTTGAGTGGTGTTTGACAAGATGAGTTTGTTTTTAGTGATAAAAAAGTAACCCATAAAAACCAAGATTTCATTATACTCCCTTTCTCATTTACTAGTTAACACAATTTTTTTCGCTTAACCTACGCGTTGGACTTCGGTCGGGCGACGCTACGAAAGGGAGTAGTAAAAAATTTTCAAAAATCCAAAATTATACTATAATCAGGTTTCGCGTCTACCAGACGCGTTGAAATATTATATTGAAATAAAATAGAAAAAAAACCATTAATAATTTGAAAAATCCTAAAATGTATTAATTTTTTTTAACGAAAACTTGATAGATCTTCTTGATCGTCGCCACGAGTCTGCTTGCAAAGTTTCAGCTCGATTAGATCACGGGAAAGGGGTTTAAAATGGATCCAAAGTTTTTTCTTCAGGCAAGAAGACAAGCAGATGCCACGAGTTAATATAAAGGGAGTAAAAAGTACGAAAATCTGCGTTCTATTGACGAAGAAAATTTCATAGAGCATAAAACGACGCTGTGAATGCATTGGTAATAAGTAGATATTACGAATTTATAATTTGCTACTTTTATTTTTTTTTTAAATTATAAGTACAATATTTGGCGGCCCTCGTAGCGCAGTGGGTATGACACTGGCTTGCCACACCGAGGGTTCCGGGTTCGATTACCGAGTTCACAATGTTAATCTTTGTGATTTACTCAAGTCTGGGTGTTTTGTGATGTATTTCGCTTCTGTAATTGGGCCTCCTGGCCTGTTTGAAGGGTAAAAAAAAACATTTTTACTTACATTGCTGGTATGTTGCCCCACAAATAGTCTGGAGTGTAAAGTGTTAATATTGCCCCTTCAAAGTTGTCCTAATCAGATATAAAATACTTGTGCCAGAGCTTTTAGTATAACGTATGGTGTTTAGTTTCTTCGTTTCAAAATTCTCAGTGTTGGCAAAATGTCGTCAATTCCTGTTATTTTTCATCTTCAGGAATAGGAGTAAGTTGTAGGGGGCCAAGTCCGACGAATACGGAGGCTGAAGTATCATAACGGTATTTGACCGAAATTTTGAAATATTAAGAGAGAAGTCGAGCACACTACACACGCAATAACATATTTATGTAATCTTTTCAACATTTAAAAATAAAGTATGCATCCAATAGGAGCAATATATATCTAAAACCAAATTAATTAATCAATTATAAAAAACATACAGGAAAATCTAATTCACGAAAAAATATTTGGCTACTACCGGGATTCGAACCCGGGCCACCTCCTTTTCGGGGCCGGTGCTCTAAAATGCCAAATATGTCCTATAGCTATAGCTTAGAGGTTGGAGCACCGGCCCCGGAAAGGAGGTGGCCTGGGTTCGAATCCCGGTAGCCAAATATTTTTTCGTGAATTAGATTTTTCTGTATCTCTTTCTAATTGATTAATTAATTTGGTTTTAAAATTTCACAGAACTTTGTTCTGAAAAATTACAACTTCACAATAAGAATGTGTTCTTGAATATAATTATGCTTTGTCATGTAATATCGCGGTCCTCGTAGTCCAGTGAGCATGATACTATTCGTTCACACCGAGAGTTTCGGGTTCGATTCAACAATAAATCTTTGTGATATACTCAAGTCGGGGTGATTTGCTTCAGTAATTGGACGTGAAGCATTAAAAAAAGTAAATTTGTGAGAATTTGTCAGAGAGCCATATTTATAAAAAGGAATTACCTGTTTTGTAATGCTCCTGAATGCAATATATATCGTTTAAATATATTTATCAAAGTATATCGTTTCACTGTGACAATTTTAATGTAAACTATCTTTATAGCTCACCTATTAGAAGGCTCCATAGGTTAGGAAACGAGTATGGCTACCTATCGGATGTTTTTTCGGAAACACTAGCCGCCTCAAGAAAGCTCTTGTGGACGAATTCGGTCGTTTATAATTATTGATGTCATGTCTATCTTTTGTTTTCGCTTTTTGAATTTAATATTTCATTTTATTTTCTTGTCATTTTTATTACTTCTTGAGTTTCAGATTTGATTTGTTTACAATTATTTCATTTTGTTATAATTTTGTTGCTTCTTGAATTTTAGACTCAATTTGTTTACTATTATTTTAATTTGTTTTTGGTTTATTGATTGTTGAGTTTTTCATATTTGATTATTATTACATTATGATGTTATTTTGTTATACTTTATGTCACTCGCTTAATGCTTTGTTTTTCTTTATATATCACTTTATTATGAGTTGTTTTTGATAGAATTAAAGCTAATCTCCTTTTTTATTATTATTACCCATCAATATATACATTGTTTTTTGTATGGTACGTTGTACCATGGATTAAATAAATATCAAGATACGTCAGGGACATGTATACATTGCGTAATTTAAACATGAGCGTATTTTTCAATCAATCCTCTAACACTTCATCACTGTATCTTCAAATCATTTGATTTTTGGATCACTCAGTATTTGCTTTGCATCGAGTTTACACGAAGATCTATTACCTTATAGTCTTCTCAAATTATTCCAATTGTGGACTGTTTTATTGGTGCAAATAAAACAAACATCGTGTCTTTGGGCATTGATTACAACTGATCCAAGAGTTTCGCTAAGAATGTTATAAAATACTTTGATTGTATTTCTTGTTTCTCCGTAAGGTTCCGGGTTTCACATTCCTACGCGACAATTGGCTTTATCATTGTGGTCATGGAATTTGGTTTGTCTGGTTAGCTGTTTTGATCTCAATAGGTTCTGTAGCATGAAGTATGCAACTTGTCTACTCTTGATTGCCTTGAGTGAGTTCTACAATTTTTATTTTTGTATTTATTTTTCTCAAATCCTATATAATTTAACGAAAAAGTTTTACCAAATAAATGTGACTATTTCTTGGTGCCTCTGACATCTTTGTTATCCTCAGATGTTTTTTATTCGTTATGTTTACTCTCAGGTTAAATAAAAAAAAATCAGGACTTCGGAGCCTTCATATCTACGAGGTATTTCCAAGAGATATATATATATATATAGATATATATATATATATAGGCACATTGCGATGTACGGTCCTTCGGTGTACTCTAGACAGAAAATTATTTACCTCCTCCTTTAAAATTATTAAATTATTTACAACCTCGTCGCGAATTCCGCAAATATAGTGAACCGACAATAGATGGAACAAACAAAAGACAACTTATACGACGGTGACAACTTATGACAACCTTATGACGACAATACATGTCTTCGACACGGTATTGACATTGGATACAAAGTAGCGAAGGGAAAAACTACATTTCAAAATGAAGACTATAACACACACACGTTCACCAGTTTGAAGACTACAAAGTGTATACTACAATTGTAGTAAAAACTACTTGAAGTGAAGTAATTGTAGTACTACGAAATGAAGTAATTGTAGTATTAATGAAGTGAAGTAATGAAATTTAATTTTTTTTCCCAAATAAAAATTTGAAAAAAAAAAAAAGGTTGCCAACCATTCGATTCCAAAAAATTTTCAAACCATGGGGGGGGGGGTTGTTACATACAGTTTCCAGAGATTTCTTCGTTTAGTTACATCAACTTCCCAAAAATTTCATCATGGGTCCTTCAAAGTTTATACTTTCAATAACTTTGGTGTTTGTAGTTTGTAGTGTGCACTACACTTCAAAACGTGCGAAGTGTGCACTTCAATGTAGTGTAGTACTACATTGTAGTAGTGAGTACAGAGCGGACCCATCACTAGTACATAGGCATAGACACACCCTGTTATAGGCACGGTATTTACAGACATCAATGCATCCTGCTTTTGACAAGATATTGCAAGCCAATACTATCATCAACACACACGTCATTACAACTCTTCAGCCACGAAAGATCCGCTGGAAAGATAATAAAAACATGGTAAAATATCCCAGAAAATACAAACCAGAAGATTCTGAACGTCTGTGAAAGCCTAAGAACATTATCGCATACTTTTCGTTGTTATATTATTATTTCATATTTTTTCTTATTCAAAGTGGAAACTTTCTTCGTTGAAAATTTCTAATTAATTGAAATGTAATCCACACTTAATGAAATTTTTTGTCGCTGAGTGCTGCTAATATTCTATTTATTCTTCTCAAACAATTTTCTTCAAGAAAAACTATTTTAATGTATTTTATGCTAATTCTAATACTCTTTAATTCTAACATAGTATATTTTTGGTTACCGAATAATATTTCATTCATTTCCACTCAAATCATTCATTGTATTTACTAAAAAACTTTTGAAAAATATTGTTTAATATTCTTCATTAAGTTTCATTGTATTTATTAAAGCTTTCTGTATTTATTTTAATCATTTAATTTTCTAAAAAACCTTTGAAAAATATTGCTAAGTATTCTTCATTAATTTTCATTGTATTTATTTAAGCTTTCTGTATTTATTTTATTTATAAATTTATTTCGTACGAAAACTTTCGAAATACAGGAACGAGGCAGCAAGAATAATTACAAAAGAATTAGTTGATAAATAAATTTTATAAAATTAGTGTATATTATAGATATCTCACAGAGACGAAACTGTATTAATTATGGGAAAGTAGGTATAGAAGTCATTTGGGTGTACACAGGACTCATGACCTGTCTTTTTATGGTTGGCTTAAGTGATCACTTTACACAATTGTAACATTCGCCATTTCCACCCATGATAGAATATACCATGCTTATTCATTTTTTTGGAAGTTGTATATATGTTCAAATTGCGTGGAAAGCTTTCATATATGAGTTGTAAGCGCCTTTTCCATGCGGCCTGTACAAAGCCATTTTCATTCCCCTAAATCCCCACAGATGTCGCTAATGAGAAAATCTACATTGATTTTTTACGGAATTTTGCGAGCAATATACTTTATTGTTTCGTTTCGTATAGTTTCGTCTCTGTGAGATATCTATAATATACACTAATTGATTAATAATGTCTCTGTGACATAAAATCCAGCACTGTTCTGAAAGATTTGAACAAACTCAAAATATTCTAAATTTTATAATTTTGAACAAGTTATGTTCCCGAGGGCGGTGACCTCATTTCCTGCATTTTGATCTTACAAGTGAATTAATTCCAGGCTTCTCTCACAGCTCCTCTTCTGTCATACAATCTGAATGCACATACATACAATCTCGGAATCCCGGAATTCACAACCTTTTGATGAAGTGATCTCAATATACTGATTTGTTTGCCTCTGCTTACCTGTCTGGTTCATCAGCAGCATCTGGAGAACTCCCACGTTGTTTCTCCCGAGCATATTGAAGATCGGGATAACCGACAAAGCTCTGGAATCTACTCAATTCAAAGAAAATTATAAAAATATTCAGAGGTAGATTTAAAATTTGTATTTATATACTACAGGTGTATTTGTATATTTGTCTCTCATTCATTTTTTAAGGGTTACAACACCATCCTGGGAGTCTGAAATTTAGGTAGGAATTGGGTGATTTTCTACATTTTCTAAAATATGCATTGTAAAAGATGCGTATAAGTGATAATAACATATAATATTGAGAGAAAACATAAAATTTAACATTATAAGTATCAGTAAGTATTGAAATAAAATTAAAATAAATTTATCTGCCTATTAAATAACATTTAAGCTTTTTTTTCAATTGATTCAGCAACATAATAGATTGACATTTTTAAATATTGATTGTAATATTTGTATGTATCTGTATGTATTTTATTATTTGTTTTAATCTAGTTATACTCATTAATTACACCTACATGTTTTGGAAAAAATTTCCATCGTCAGGGTGTTTTATCAATGTCAAAATATTAAAATGAATAATGTCTTATGTTTTTCTAGATTATTTGAAGAATTATTTTTAAATATTATTGCTTGATTACTAATTATTGGAAAAAAATATAGCATTGAGTTAGTGGTTAAATTAAATTGATTATTAATAACATTTTGTTTACTATTACATGCTTCACTAATTTCTAATGATTCTAATTGATTAAATTTCAGACCAAAATTATTTATGTGTAGAATAGAAAGTCCTAAATTTTTTTTTAAAATAAATATAAAAAATTCATTGTGACACGATACGAGTAACTTAACATTTAAATTTTATTTTTTCTCACTAACATACAAGTAAAAGGGAGCTTTTACAGTATTATATAAAGTGCAAGAATTTTATAGATACGCAACCTAAAACATTTATTAAAATTATACAAAAGACATTAATGTTTTAATAATTAACCAAAGAAGCAAGGCACTTTTATTAAAGAAGTGTTATAAAACCATATAAGTATGGTTTTAAGAAGAATAGTCTTTAAATCGTGTACATTTTATTTGACGTATGTACTAGAATGCACACAGTTAAATTAAAATATAATGTATTGATTACACTTCAATTCCATCATGATTTTAGATTTTTTAAAGTTTTTTTTCTCCCTTACTATTTAAGGAGTATTTATTATTCATGGCAAAAAAAATACGCCGAGAGACAAGGTAAAGTTTGGTATAGCTTATGATTTTTTCTTCCCTCCCTATCGAATCTACTAAGTGACTTATAAAAATTTGGAGCGTGTTTTTTATGAGAGTTATTTTTATCGTTCAACTTGACAACCTCTTATTTCTGTTGACTTCATAGTTTCAGGAGTGATCCATTTTTAATTATATCACCAATGTTAAAAGTATACAAAATTCATTATATCGTAAACTAATTTCACCGCATTTGCAATCTATTTGCATTGACTATCATTCTTTTGCCATGTATAGACTACATTTCCACACGTGTGTTGTTACCATAACTTCTATGTGGAACACTAGTCGTACTCCGGAGGAAAAAGTTATATTTATGAGGACTGTGTTTACTCTACCATCCCCTTTTTTTCTGCACCACCCTATTTTCGCAATATATCTCCAACTTATCATTCGTAGCAAATATGGTTTCTAAATATGTGCACTTAAGGAATTCATTAGAACTTTAGAACTAGAATTGTGTATAATTGAATGGAGAATTTAAACCTATACATATGTATAATAAACTTATATTTAGAGCATAAAAGGCCGTAATTAAAATTAAACTTAAATTCAACACGAGTAAGAAATATTAACGTTAACAACCTTTGAAATGTACATAAAATATCAAAAATACAAATTATGAAATACCATTTATAAAAATGACATTTTAGAAAAATACTGGGTCAATCCTTAAGAACTAAGTTAATCAATGTTTAAAAAAAACTAGACAGTAAGATGATTAAGAGGAAATAATGCCATGCATTATATATTAGTGGCTCTCGCAGCCCAGTGGGTAGGACACTGGCTTCTCACACCGAGGGTTCCGGGTTCGATTCCCGGTGAGGTCACAATTAATCTATGAGCTTGGATATTTTGTGATGTGTTTCGCTTCTGTTGGTCTTCTTGGCCTTTTGAAGCGTTAATAAAAAAAAAAAATGACGTCGTCAAAGCTTCTTGCAAATAAACGAACAATCATAACACAAATTGTTAACAATCCCATCAACTTTATTACGGTAAAAAATTGCGACGGGGTCATGGCTAAAAAAAGAAAATAAATCACTAAAATATAAATAAAATTGTATTTATTACACAAAATCGCTGGAGACAAACTTAACCGGAGCACTATTCTTTAATTAACGCTAAATCTTGCACTAGCCACTTAAAAAACCTTTTAATCGTTTCTAATACTATGGAACACTTCTCATACGTGAGTAGGTGCATTATTTTTAGATGGTCAGAATTTGCACTAAATTGCCTGTTATATTTATTATCTTTTGGCGACAGTAAATTGCTGCTTTATCTGTGTATTCGCCGAAGCGTCGCGTCGCCTGTCAACAACTCTGCTACGATGTGCATAAATATATAGGGAACCGCGATCTGGTCATTTCGCGACGCTGATAGATTATAAAACATCTTTGTAGTAATTTCCACTTGAGTTTAAAATATTTATTTATTTATTTAATGTTTATGGAAGACCAACAGCACAAAAAAAAAAAAAAAAAAAAAAAAGCATAGCAAACATTGATACAATATAGATGGCCAATTACAGGTCTCCACATTTAGAAATATATTAATTATATAGAAAGAAAGAATAAAAAATTTAAGCAAACAGAAATATGTCAGTAATGATAAACATTTATGATATACTAAGGCATATTAATTATATAGAAAGAAAGAATAAAAAAAATTTAAACAAACAGAAATATGTCAGCAATGATAAATATTTATGATATACTAAGGCATATTAATTATATAGAAAGAAAGAATAAAAAAATTTAAACAAACAGAAATATGTCAGCAATGATAAATATTTATGATATACTAAGGCATATTAATTATATAGAAAGAAAGAATAAAAAATTTAAGCAAACAGAAATGTGTCAGTAATGATAAACATTTATGATATACTAAGGCATATTAATTATATAGAAAGAAAGAATAAAAAAATTTAAACAAACAGAAATATGTCAGTAATGATAAATATTTATGATATACTAAGGCATATTAATTATATAGAAAGAAAGAATAAAAAATTTAAATAAAAGAAAAAGAAACTTAATTATTACGTGGAAAAAAATTCAGCACTCAAAATTTTTCTTAATCTTGTGTGGCTGCACTCGAACAGATCAATATCCAATAATCTCATCAGTTTATTGAATGCATCGCATACCCTCAAGAAATATGAATTCCGACGATAGTTGGATGAGGTAAAATCAATGTGAAAGACTGGGTTGTGTCTACGAGATCTACAGGGAACATGGAATTTTAGTCTATTTAATAGTTCAGGACAGTCGACGTTGCCTGATACAATTTTTAGTAGGTACATCAAATCACCTATTTCCCGACGTCTGTATAAAGGTAGGATGTGATATTTTTTGCATGAACTGTCATAATCGTCAGAAACGCAATTGAATTTAAAGTTGAGAAAGCGAATAAATTTTTTTTGAATTTGTTCCAAGCGATTTACATAGATCATATACTGGGGGTTCCATACTTGCGTTGCATACTCGAGTTTGCTTCTGACAAAAGTGCAGTAAAGTACTTTCAATGTCTTTACACACTTAAAATCTTTAGACGTTCTCATGATGAAACCTAAAGCCCTATAAGCCTTACTTGTAATAGAATCGATATGTTCGTCGTATAATAATTTTCTATCATTGATCAATATGATATCTAAATCTCTGATTGACGTAGCTGTTTCTAATTGTTCTCCTTTTAGTCTATAGTTAAATGGTATTATATTCTTTTTGCGTGTGAAAACTACACAAGAACATTTTGAGGGATTCAAATCAAGTTTATTTAATTTACAATAATTATCTAACCGTAGCAAATCATCTTGTAGATTGAACGAATCGTAAATACTAGAAATTGGTTTAAAAATTTTCATATCGTCAGCAAAAATTAGGATATTAGAGTGACGAAAGCAATCGTGAATATCGGAAATGAAGATTATAAACAACAATGGCCCCAGCAGTGATCCCTGAGGCACTCCGCTGGGAACTACAACCCAACTCGATATGTAATTGCTTACTACCACAGCCTGAGTTCTATTATCGATGTAGGATGCAAACCATCTTAGCAAGTCACCACGTATTCCGGCCAAGAAAAGCTTATTAATCAACAGATGATGATCTATTCTATCAAACGCCTTACTATAATCAGTATAGATCACATCTGTTTGAAGTCCTTTATCCATTTTATCAGTTAGAAAGTCATTAAAGAGGATTAGATTGGAGACGGTTGATTTCCCTTTGATGAATCCGTGTTGATCTGGATGAAAGGAGTGATGAAGAGCTGCATAGACTTGATCGTATATAACCTTCTCGAAAACTTTAGCAATTGTGCACAATTTAGAAACAGGTCTATAATTTGCGACGTCTGATTTCGAGCCTTTTTTATGAATCGGCGTAATAAATGCCGATTTCCAGATATCTGGCACAAATCCATCATTAATAGAATTTTTAAATAAAATTGTTAGAGGTACGGCAATTATATCAGCACATATTGGTGGTATTTGATCAGGTCCAGCAGATTTATTTATATCAAGATGCTTTAATTGATTTATTATGTTCGATTTGTAGGGTACTATAAATTTTTGTCTTGCAGTCGTGCAAAAAATCCTTGATTTTGTGCAATTCTTTCTGCTTTTACCATCTCGCGACAACACATTCTGTGCTATTCTGAAAATAGCAATATTGGGATATCAGACCTTTATCTCAATCTTGACAGGTATGTATAACATTGTATTGCCGCCTATTTCAATGTTTTAAGTTTGACATGTTTGAAATGACTGAATTCAATCAATCAGAGAGCTCTAAAGCGTAAACAAACGTTAAAAGTTATTTACAATTACGAATTATTTTCTAATTGATTGAATTCATTAATTTCAAACCTGTAAAAAATAAAACATAAAAAAACGGCGTCACAATGTGATACAGAAATAGCAATCCATCCTCAGCCATCATCAGCCCTGATGATGGACCCTGCAATGGGATCCGAAACGTTGGCCAGAGAGGTCACATATACACGGCAGAATATCCCAGAAAACTATACACAGAAGAAAAAGCAATATTGCTTAGTTCAGAATTCGGATGAGTATGTCGTATGCATAAATACTTAAATCAGTGAAATGTTTAAATACCAAAATACAAAATATTATTCATCAAATAAGAATCTGTCAAAGGAAGCAAGACTAGCGGTACGTAATGGCGTTCTAGTGCCAACCCTAATGTATGAAAGTGAAGCCTGGAACTGGCAAAAGAGGAATGAAAGTAGACTGAATGCGGTAGAAATGCGGTCACTAAGACGCTTGTGTGGAAAATCTTTGGTCGATAGAGTAAAGAATGAACAAATTAAACGTGAATGCAATGCTGGCTGTAGTGTGGTAGATGGAATAAAGAAAGGAGTGCTGAGATGGTTTGGTCATGTGGAACGTATGAACGAAAAAAAGGATGGTTAAGAAAATATATGAGGCTAGTGTTGAAGGCAACAGAAATGGAGGGCGTCCGCGAAAGACCTGGCACGATCAGATACAGCAAGCGTTTGAGGATGGCCCCGTTAAAAGATGAAGATGAGAAGATGTGTGAATGTGGCCGAAGCAAAAGTGGTGTGCCAGGATGGAAGAGCGTGGCGTTCAATCCTCTCTGCCTACCCCTGCGGGGAAACGGCGTGATGGTTAGTTAGTTGGTTAGTGTAATACTCTTGTTTCGGGATGAGGTTGCTCCAAGTAAAGACTTTGTTCTCGTACGTATTTATTCGGTAACAATAATGGTTTAGACAATCGTTTATACAGTAAGATGCGGTCTCGATAACAATGGTAGTAAAAAAGGCTCGACTCGACGTTCACGCGCCTTTTTATACATTCTCTCTCTCTGTCAGGCAGTCCTGGCGTCGCAACATACGTTCCTCAGATCTATTACAGTTAGTTAGTCTATCTCGAACACCACTAATATTGTGCTAAATAATCCAGTATGACCAACACTTGCATGTAATCTTACACCACTATAAAGGACGATCTAGCTAACCTCAATTGGAGAGAATAGATAAAGTGCCAAATTTACCTTAAATCTCCAAGCGACCGAGGAAGAGAAATGACGTATAATAAATAATGCAGGCAATTTATATATTAAAAATAGTTTCATTACATCAAGGCTTTGCATTTAAGACCATAAGAGAAAGAAAAGATCTTCCTTTTTAAATTTTTAAAATCATAAGGATCATCAACTTTTGAGATTTTAACGTTTTTCATCAATTAAATAACCCGTTTTCGCAAAAAATCATGTTTTTAATTTTTTTTTACTATAATTACTGATCAAAAATCCGGCTTTTACTACCACATACGATACTTTCAAAGTTAAATTCTAAATATATATTTTTTAAAATAAAGATATCTTTAATTTTTCTTCATTAATTAAGATTTGCACATGGAATACGTGTCGCATCAATAATTTGACTATTTTCAAATAAAGCTAAACGCTTGTACTATGAAAATAGGACTTACTTGCTGATGTCTTTGTAGTAATTTCCACTTTAGTGAAAAGGGTGTAGGGTGCTGTAAAATCCTTGATTTTGTGCAATTCCTTCTGCTTCTACTAATATACTATGTCGTATGCTTAAATACCCAAACCAGTGAAATGTTTAAATAGCAAAATACAATACATTACTCACCATTATATCACCTAAATCTATTTCGAACACCACTGACTGACATTGTGTTAAATAATCTAGTACGACCAACACTTGCATGTAATCTTACACCACCATAAAGGACGATCTAGCTAACCTCAATCGGATATAAGAATAATTAAGCTCGCCCAGCACAATCACGAGCAATCACATCTTGAATATGGACCTCGGCAATTTGTCCCGGCAAAAAGCCTCGCGTGAGCAAGCGGGGTTCCCAGTAATTTGTTGTTTCTACCGCGGATTGCATCGGTAAATAGATGATTTGGCTCTATTGAGGGTACACAGCCGCTGCATGTGGCATTGATTAGGTCTCCCGGGAGGTCGCGTAATCAGGGCTGTTTGTTCGGTTTCTTTTAAATTGCCTTTTTACTCAACGGAAACTTTTACTCTTCGAATGCAAGCACATCTGCTACTTCTATCACCATTAAATTCAAATAAAACAATTAAGTCGTATTAAAATAAAAGTTCGTTTAAAGCATAGATTTTTCGGAAGCGGATCGTTTGATTGGTGGGGAATGCAAAAATCTATGCTTTAAATGAAATTTTGCTTCAATCCAAAATGAAACAATCGGCCCTAAGTCGAGCTTTGTGGTGATATTGTAAAAATATTTTTTTATCTTAAAATGTTATTTAAAAAAAATTTAATGCCAAATTTACCTACATTAACTCCCTAAGGAAAAGAAATGATGTATAATAAATAATGGAGGCAATTTATATATAAAAAATAGTTTTATTACATTAAGATAAGATGGCTTTGTATTTCAGACCATAAGGGAAAGAAAAGACCTTACTTTTTAAATTTTTAAAATCATAAGGATCATCAACTTTTGAGATTTTGCATTTTTCGTCAATCATATAACCCGTTTTCGTAAAAAATAATGATTTTTCGTATTTTTTACTATTACTACTGATCAAAAAACCGGATTTTACTACCACATACGATACTTTCAAAGTTAAATTCTTAATAGCAATTTTTAAATAATTCAGATATCCTTATTAATTAAGATTTGTACATGGAATACATGTCGCATCAATAATTTAACTATTTTTAAATTAAGCTAAATGCTTTTGCTATGAAAACAGAAGTTACTTGCTGGTGTACTTCGAGTCTCTGATCACTGGATCACTAGGTGAGAGTTATAATCACTATACCAACAAGCGACTACCTGCGTAAATTGACTAATTATTGCATATATGCTTTTATTGTTAATGAAGATATCTTCTAAAATAAATATAAGCCCATGAAATCCATGTATTACCACACTTATATACCTAATATTCTAATAATTGTACATACATACATAACGAATCAAAACGTAATATGATGAATATTAAATTAAATTTTACCACCAGTCCATTATAAAAATATTTCCAATAATTTCCGATTTTAAACAAAAGTTAAAAATTGTGTGTTTAGGATTAGTTTTTCATCACACTGAAAAAGAGAACAACTGTTTTCGAAATTGGTTAGTTAAATAAACGCAAGTTGTTATATAAGTAAACTTGATTTTATATTCGATTAAAATAAATAACCCAAATGAATTTGAGATGAGTATTAAAATATGTTAAAAATTTTAATTTACATATAATTCCCGTTGGTTAATTTTTTATATATAATCGATCGTCAGAATGGTGCTGCAAACGTAGCAAAAAGAGTAGCTTGTTGGTCTTGTAGTTAGGAGACTCGCCTCGTGCTCCAAAGGTCGCGGGTTCGAACCTCACTCCAGACTAGGAAGTTAGTCCTATTTTCATAGCACAAGCATTTTAGCTTAGTTTGAAAATAGTAAGAATATTGATGTGACATGTATTCCGTGTTCGCATCTCTATTTTTTTTTTAATAAAAAAAAAAAACAGGATGTGCGTTTTTTTTTTTTATAAAAGTTGTTACTCTCTCTTCTTCCTTCTCGACATTCATTATCATGGCTCGGGAATATTTGATCGTCCCTGAAATTACTACCTGGGAAGAAGTACGAACATGCGTGACAGATGACTAAGAGGTGAACGCCCTCATGCAAAATAAGAATTCAAGCCTCAAACTAAAGCCGATATCATGCGAGGTCATGATGTTGTACGGCGACACCTCATCAGACGCAGTGAGGATCTACATACCCAAACTACTTCCACAGATCCACAGGCACACAAACTCATCAGTAGAAGAAATACTGACGCCCATGAAGGGTATTACACACATCAACATGGCTACGTGGTCCACTTCCATCGCCAAGAGGGAACGCCTATTATCAGATCTGCATCGACGGCTTCATCCGTTGGTGTATCATCTCACCAGATCGGATCAAACCTGCCTTCCTAGCCAATGACTGTGAAGTATGTGGAGGACAAGGACCGAGGAGAAGGTAAGGATGCCGAAGGAGGCAGCCAAGAGACTAGCGTCCCGGCAGCAGCCCTATAGGATGCGGAGCGGCAGACGAGTTCACTTCAGGCTTCCAGGTTTTATCCCCGCTTCGCGATGGCTGGAGGGGGAGTATGTTCTGGACGCTGGTACCGGCAACTCCAAACGCTCTTCTACGCCAAAATCTATGGACAAAGGACGACGGCAGTCGCGCAAATTAGAAGCCAATTTGTTCCGATTCTCTCTGTGCAATTTAACTTGCAATAATTCTCAGCTGTTAGATTATACAGGGTTATTTGTAAAACATTAATAACCTCGCAGGACTATATTCTTGCCTTGATTATGAGTTGATTATGATTATGAGAAAATGTTCAAGCTGTTATGATTATCAATAGTTATGGAGATATGCGCCATCAAAATTTGCATTTTTTCAATATTTCTGACTTATATATTGTAAAACATTGGACTATCATTACAGTAAGTCAAATAAAATAATAAAAGTCTTCGAATTCCAATTGGAAAACATTCCAATTGGAAAATTTTCAGGGTTTTTATCATTTTAATTAACTTGTATTGAAACGAATGAATTTTTCGTAATCGAAATAAGTTAATGTAATGATAATCCAGCGTTTTACAAAAAATAAGTCAGAAATATTGAAAAAATGCACACTTTGATGTCGCGTATCTCCATAACTATTGATTTTAGGTCATAATAGCTTGAACATTTTCGACTCATAATCAAGGCAAGAATATAGTCCTATGAGGCTATTAATGTTTTACAAATAACCTGTATATTAGGTTTTGAAAATATGTGAAAAATTTATGTAGAATCTCGATGTTGAATGCTTTGGGTAAACAAAACAGAATGGTTTATTTAGTCAATACTTCCATCTTCTTCCACTTACCTGCAATAAGTGCCGGTAATATATTATACAACACGTTATTAATAATGGTAACACATCGTAGCAATAAGCATTCAAAAAAAATCAAACAACGTAAACGAAGATGGTGAAGATTTTATTTATATAAAAAACAAATTTTCTAGAAAAGTGGGACTCCAAATCAGGGAACTTACGAAAGGTCCCATTTTTAATTTTTTTAGATGTAACAGAGGCGCCTGCTTGGCAGTCCTTCAAAACTGTTGTAACAAACTTCCTCGTGAATGAAAATGGTGAAAACTATAAACGGCTGGTTGATAAACTGCTGCGAAATTACTAATAGGTCCCCAATGATTCATTTTCTCCATCCATATCTGGATTTTTTCCTGACAATTTTGATGATGTGGGCAGTAACCATGGTGAGAGCTCTTACCAAGATATCAACCAAATTGAATGGCGCTACAAGGAAAAATGGAACGAAAGTGTGCTTGCGGATTTACTGATGGGGCCTTTGAAAGGAGAAAGACTGGGAGAAAGAAAGGAGAAAGATGGGAACTTAGAAAGGAGCCAGCAGTGAAATATAGGGAAAGGAAAGGGAAAGGAAGAATGTCGTTATATTATGTACCTACATTATTCCTTAAAAAAGAAAATTTCAGAAATTTAGAACGCGCTTTACTCAAAAGCCTTATGCAGGTTCGGAATACTAGTGAATTATTGTATAGGAATAACCTTATTTATTTCATGTAAGATTCAAAAATTAAAACATTGCGTGTCAGTGTCATTTAATATATATTTTTTAAAATTCGGTCTTTATTTATTTAATGAGTCATTAAACTTACTATAACGGCGAATATGTTCACTTATTATAAAATAATTATCTTATTATATTCCCCGAAGTGACGTCTGCATTGCTTATGAAGATGTTGATTTTTATTTTTCTTAGCTGCAACCCATCAAAAATGGCGGTACGCCCAAACAATAAATATCTTGTTCTAAGGTCGCGGTTTTGACATTGATACGAATTTTTATACGCATTATACGGAATTAAGATAAAAAAATTGATTTTATTTGAACAAATTAAAATTAAATTTTTTTACTGTGTAATGAATTAATTTTTTCAATACATAGTAAAAAATCTACGGGCACAGCAATAAATTTACATTTTATTTAAATTTACCTAGAGCTTTAATCCGCTTACACATTGGAGTCTGAATACAGAGTCAATATTTTAAAGGTTAAGGTACGTTTTAAAAGTGATGTTTTGTATTGTAAAATACGCTTTTAGAGCGAGGTATAATTGTTCCTAATTTGTAAAGTTTCTTTAGTATTAAGTATACCCTGACGAAAGAACGTTGTTTCCGAAACTGGTTGGTTTATACCAAAAATTAAGTGGTGATAAACAAAGTTAATTCATTTAATTATATTTTATTTATTTGTATATCTTTATTTAGTTAATGATACATTGTTTATCATTAGCTTATATAAAAAAAACATTATATATATATATATATATATATATGTACACTTATTAAATAATTAAATAAATAATATTTCTCTTTATACATTTTCCATTCTTCTTCTCAAGGAAGAAGAAGAAGAGAAGATACATTCTCCATTGTTATGTGCCATTTACATTCTTGTTTGAAGATGTTGATTCTGCTTAGCTTCCCCACATCTTCTGGCAGGCTATTGTACTCATTAATTCCCTTAGTAAATACAGTTTTATGTGTTTGTCTTTTTCTATTTGGAATACTTATTTTGTTTGCATTTCTTGTATTATGTCTATGTATCTCTGTGTTATATTTGATCTTATTTTTAAAATATTTTGGCATTTTGTCGTTGATATTTTGTGAATGGATATCATTGTATTTAATTTTAATCCTTGTTTTATATAAATATAATTTAATTCTGATAACATCTTTTTAATTTTGGAATATCTATTTCTCTGTAGAATTATCCTCATTGCTCTATTCTGTTGAATTTGTAATGTGATAGCAAAATACAACAATATATTAAATAATTACTTATGAAATTTCAGTACACGCCTAAAACAAGAGAGCAATATTTTATCCGATTGACTTCTTCACTGGGGTGAGTGAAAGTAAAAATATCTATTGACAAAAATTAATACTTGGAAAAATGTTTTTGTACGAGGGTAGATGTTTGAGGACGTGCTAAGGGTGCAGAAATGTGTTAGCACGTGTTAAGACTATTTGTTATCCGTATGGACTGTAGCGCCGATACCTTAAAAGCCTTTTCATCATTTTAAAAATGTCGATGAGATGTAATTTTTGCTGTACGTGTCAAACAAGCGGCTCATTGCGTAGAAGAAGAAGTAGAAACCGTAGTTAGCGTTCCACTTGGGGACAAGGGGGAGGAAATAAGTTCTATTGAGCGCGAATGAACTCTGAATGTTAATGACGTCATGTCATGTCGAGACTAATGTATCACTGTGAACTATTTTGTGGGGTCTCTAACTGTTATCCTGTTTTTGAGGGTGGTAATTTTATTGCAATAAAAACTTCTAACTGGGTATTAAAGATGACATTAATTCTTCTTCTTCTTCAGCCTTCATCTCTCCACTGCTGGATACATGCCTCTTCAATACTCTTCCATCCTTATTTGTTGTTTGCTAGTTGTAGCCGTATGAGTACAAGCAGAGAAAAGTGGACGAAAGACGTGATGGAATGGTATCCCAGAAACGGAAACAGACAAAAAGGACGTCAAATTAAGAGATGGGAAGATGACCTACCAAAAGGATGGAGAAGAATAGCTCACGACAGAGACGAGTGGAAAAAACTAGGCGAGGCCTATGTCAGAGAGACAACCTGACCAACTGACTGGCTACTTAAATGACATTTACTACGTATATTTATACATGTGTGTGTGTGTGTGTGTGTGTGCATGTATATGTGTATATCTTACTATCTCAGTGTATCATTTTCTACATTGAGATAGTAAAATATACACTTATGTTAAAATTGTTAAAATGGTCAGTGAAAAAAGGCTTTATTATTATTATTAGTTGTAGCCATTTCTTTCCCCCCACAGCGGCTATATCGTCGGCCCATCTCTTTTGACGTCTTCCGATGCCTCTTTTATTCTCCCAAGGTCTCCAATTCAGAACTCTGCGAGGCCATCTTGTAGCATCCTGCCTTGCAACACGTCCTGCCCATTGTCATTTTAGCTTCGCTACACGATCCATGACATCCACTACTCTAATTCTGCGCCCGATTTCATCATTTCTAATTCTCTTAGGCTTACTCCAAGCATGGATCTCTCCATGGATCGTTGCGTGCATTTGAGCTTTTCTACACTTTTCTTTGTAAGGGCTATAGTCTCCACTCCATACGTCATCACTGGCAGTGTGCATGATTCAAAGATGTTTCTTTTTAGGCTAATTGGGATATATTTGTTCTCGAAGATGAGTTTGAGTTTGCCAAAAGCTACCCAGGTCATTCCTATTCGTCTTGGCAATTCTGCTGTTTGGTTCTACGTATTATATCATTTAAATTTTAAAAATAATTTAATATATTTTTTGATAAATACGATTCCGCAAGTGTTTGTGGGGTTTTTCTGCGAACAGATAACATGTACAAAGTATTATTTTGGACCATATACTTTTTTACAGATACAGAATATCTTAGATAATGTCAATACTGTTTTCAAAGTCAAGTTCAAGGGAGACTTGCCAGTGAATATTTTATCAGTTACACTCATGACTAAATAATACGAATTGAGAAGCCTTATTGATCCAGTTTCTCGTCTCACTGATCTGCACTTATAGTTTCCTAAAATAAATAAATAATGAAAAAATATTTTTTCTATTAAATCTTTCATAAAATTTAACAAAATTTGGCGTTAAAAAAAATCCAGAATATTTTGAGTTTGTTCAAATCTTTCAGAACAGTGCTGGATTTATGTCACAGAGACATTATTAATCAATTAATTTATGGATTTATGTCACAGAGACATTATTAATTGATTAATAATGTCTCTGTGACATAAATCCAGCACTGTTCTGAAAGATTTGAACAAACTCAAAATATTCTGAATTGTAAATACTGGTAAAAAGGAATTTAACAAAAATTGGAAATAATATTTTCTGGCGTATCCTAGTGTAATGCAAGTATTCGGATGAATTTCATTACACAATAAAGTATATTGTTCTCAAAATTCCGTAAAAAATCAATGTAGATTTTCTCATTAGCGACATCTGTGGGGATTTAGGGGAATGAAAATGGGCTTGTACATGCCGCATGGAAAGGCGCTTACAACTCATATGTGAAAGCTTTCCACGCAATTTGAACATATATACAACTTCCAAAAAATGAATAAGCATGGTATATTCTATCATGGGTGGAAATGTTACAATTGTGTAAAGTGATCACTTAAGCCAACCATAAAGATAGGTCATAAGTCCTATGTACACCCAAATGACTTCTATATCTACTTTCCCATAATAAATACAGTTTCGTCTCTGTGAGATGTCTATAATATACATTAAAAAAATCATTTTTTATACGCCAACGTTATATTTTCATTTAGCCCAAACATTAAGGTCCAATAAGCCAAAGTTTTATTTGAAATTTATTTGCGTTATAATTACTTAAGGTTTGTATCTGATTATTTCAATGGTCAGTAACTGATTATTCGCACTAGACAACAGTGAAATACCAAACATAGTTACAATCGAATACTAACATCACAAACACACACACAACAAAGGCATATATATTTCGTTATTTCCTTGTCGAAATCATATTTTAAGTCTATGCAGAGCCTTGAAGATTACAAAAGATTTAGTCATTCATAATTTGCGTTAATTGAAATAGTCTACAAAGCTTTTTAATTAACTTGAGCTTCAAACCATTCATTTATTAAAATGGGGCAGCTAGATTGATAAAATCTCTGACCTCTCCACGATCATTGTAAAGAAAATACTTGAAAGTAATTGAAAAGTAATTCTGAATGGTTCATTGAAATGTTGATATTGAATAAGCCTTTAACATTCTTAAATAGTTGTGGGGTGGCGTAGACTGTTAATTATTTTCAATATCGTCACGCATTCATTTAACAAAAATTTCTTACCTCAAAGGCGATTTATTAATTAAAAAGTTTTTACTTAAACAAGATTTTATATTCTAGTAACGAAAAAAGACTTCACTAACCATAGACCTTGTTCAATCACGTTCATTTTTTGTTCTACAAATATTTATTTAACTATTTAATAATAAAACCTACATATTTTAAGGCTCAAATTTAACACTTTATTTAAATTTAACAGTTATTTAAATTCATTAAATAAAAAAGTTGTTAACTATGTAACACGGTTTAAAAAGCACACAAAATAAAATATTTAAAAAAATATACATTAGCCTTATATTAACTCTAACGCCCATCTCTTAATCTGAAAGACTGGAGTTTACTTCCCCTAGCTGTTTTAAGGCACCACTGACCCGCATTTCGCTTCCCTTAATTTTTTTTATATATTTGTTTTCAGAACAAAATTACTGGATTTTGTCTACAGATGGTTAATTTTATTAATAATGATAAATCTCAAATTAAGTCTCAGAGAGACGAAGCTATTTATATGGTAAACGTGTTTGGAAATCTTTTCATATATTTTTTATGAAAGCAACTTCATTAATTCCACCCATTATCAAATTTTTGAAAAAATGTATACGTGTTCTAAATCAGCATTCTTTCAAATATTTGAAGGAACTGCTAGAGATGCCCTTGTTCCCTCCCTTGAAATAGTAACTTATATTTCACAAATATATATATTTATTAATTAAACAACTTTGTATTAACCACTCAACTAGTAACTCTACGTTTACCGGCTTCGATACCTCGTATCTTCATCAGGACGGACGTAAACTAACTATCCATTACCTATTCTTTTTGAACGGGGGTGAAAGGTTACAAGTTAAGTGGTATATAC
>JADDOH010013143.1:0-91387 GCA_016648135.1 Agrypnia vestita
CATGTCAATTCTTCATTTATTTCGCCAACCAATTTGTTCCACAGATATAGTCAAGTCGAGAAAAAAATATGTATTTTTAATGCTGCGAGTTTTGTGTAGTAGCGTCCTTCTTCGAAAGGTCCTATGCCAGGCGCACGTCATGCAGAAATGTTATTTTTTACAAATTCCACCCAAAACTTTCGGTGTAAATTTTATGTCTTTTTTGTGGTAAATGTAAATACGAATACGACAAATATCATCTGTCATCTGTCATATTATAATGATATCATAAAATGTTTAATTTATTTTTGTGAAAAGAAACGTGTATCTGAAATTAGTATTGTTCCCGATTTAATTATATATAAATCGTCTTCGAAATATATTGAAATTTTTCGCCGTATTAGCTACACCTATATAAAATATTTATTTATTTAGGAAATATTGTTTACAATACTTCTTTTATTTTTGTGAATTGAAGCTACTCAAAATAGTTCATTATATATAGTTAAAAAAATTTAAAAATGTATATACCCTTATAGGTATATGCGTATATATATATTATATAATATTATATATAGATATACAATATAGATAGATATATATTTCTAATATAGGTATATAGTCGGTCACAGCATAACCTAAGTTTATACTCACTGCACGCTACTGGTACCTAGTAATAATCGATATATCAAATACAAATCGCAAATAACGGTAACATATGTAACCGGTTAATGTAACATTGAATTGTATTTATTCATTATTTCGTATATTCTTTTTTTTACTTTCGCGAATATCTACTTCTATAATATCTATTCAATAAAATGTACTTGTTTTTTCTATCCATATTTTATATTTATATCTACAATTAATCGATTAATTTTATATAGTATTCCGTTCTCATTGTATTGTAAGCTGCTCACCTCGGCACAGGTTCATTCTAGTGAGATGGTGGATTTTTTCTAAAAAATATGTATTTTGTTCAGGATAAATAAAAATAAATAAAATAATAGTGGGTATACATGATGTCGCGGCTGGTAATGATACCTCTATATTTTTAAAGTGGAAATTTACCAGTTAGATTGGTTCATATTTATCCACCGATTTTTGATTCCCATTCTTTTGTAAGCTGTTCATCTCGGTACAGGTTCATTCTAGTGAGATGCGTGCCTATTTTTACTCCCTTTATATTAACTCGTAGCGTCTGCTTGTTTGCTTGCCTGCTTGCAGTCGAAAAAACTTTGGATCGATTTTTAACCCTTTTCCCGTGATCCAATTGAGCTGAAACTTTGCAAGCAGACTCGCGGCGACGATCAAGAAGATCTATCAATTTTTTGTTAAAAAATAATAATAATTATAGTATAATTTTGGATTTTTAGAAATTTTAATAGTTTTTTAAAATTGGAATCATTACAAAAGTTTGACTACTAACGTCACGGAATATTTAAAATTTGATTTATTCCGTCGTAGGTAGGTATAATAGGTACTTCACTACGAATTTCGAAAATTTATGACAATTGGTTCGCAGATGACAGCACACTTCGGTTTTTTGGGAAGAAATCAAATAATAAAGAGATATTTTTAGAGATTTTTGACATAGATATTTGTCTAGACATGTTTCATTTTCAGTCAATCAATTATTACATGATGGTAAACTTAATTTACAAAGAAAGGGAGTAAAATAAAAACTTGGTTTTTATGGGTTAGTTTTTTATAACCAACATGAAATAAATGAAATAAAAATATATAATTTTATTTTATTTTATTTATATTACAACTTCAGATAGATATTTGGGAGTATCATCCTGAAATTACATAATTTTTGAGTGCGATTTTCTGTTTGGCATACTTTTGTAATGTTGTGGAAATGCTCAAGAATATATGAACACGCGAGCAGCAAGGTCCGAACAGACGGAGATAAATTCGGTAGAACGGCATACATGAGTAATAGGTTTGTAAAAAGCGTAAGAGGTATGTACATTGCGTGATGCAAGAGTCTGCGACTCCTGAACAGGTACCGGTGATGTAATGGTTAATCTAAGACCATAAGGTAGCATTGAATATACATATATTATGTATTATGTATACGCATTCTGCTGAGCGTAAATATTTGCATCACCGGGACAATGCGTCAATGTTTGATTCGCGTACCGCGTTTCTAAGCACCGCCATGTCACCAAGCTTCGGATTGTTAACGTTAAAATTTATTTATAAAACGACATAATATTTTATTTTATTATTTTCAAATTTTTCAAGAACACAATACTGGATTTTTTGCCCGGGGGACATTATTAATCAATATGTCTTTTATAGATGTCTCGTAGAGATGAAGCTATTTTTTTTTATGTGAAAGTAAACATGGATACCTTTTTATTCTCAGAGAGTAATAATAAAAATACAACTCACATAGGAACAAGGTGTGCAATGTTGAGATATACACAACTCCCAAAAATTTGATAAGTGTGGTTGTCTATGGAGTTGGTAAACGTTACATTGTGTAAAATGATCACTTAAGCCAATCCTACGTTAGGTCGTAAGACCTATGAACACAAAAGAGACTTCCATATCTACATTCCCATATAAAAAAAATAGCTTCGTCTCTATATAAATGTAGGATATAATACACCATTATTAGAATATTTCTAAGTACCAGATTTTTTTAACGTTAAATATTATTTTTATTACACGTAGTAGATTTTTCCCTGCCCTTAAATTAAAAGTATTTTTTACAGGCGGGTAAGTAGCAACTCAAGTCGTATGATAATGCATGTTTATTTCACTGAAAGAGCACACTTGGGTGAATCACATCTTTTATTTATTTAATTTTATTTTTAAACGGGACACTAACTGAATACGAGGTAAAAAATACATAAAATATAATACAATAATTAAATATATAATACAATAATAAATATAATACATAATTTAAAACACAAGCCGCTATCTCAGTCACAAGTGTCTTCGGCCTGCTCTAGCATCGTGCATATAATTAATGGATCATAAGCATTGTAGACAACAAACAAGGCCAAAAATAAAAGACACTCCCATCGAAAAAAAAAACATGTCCTGCACAACGATTAGTCGTATACTGTGCACGTGGCGAACAAGCAAACAAAATAAGTTTGGTAACAATTGTAAATACGAAGTAAGTTCAACATCGAAAATTTATGATTTGTTTTGCAGTTACTGTGCCTAAGAGAATTTATTATCATACATTAAGAATTGACATGTCTTAGAAAAATGTCGCACATTATATTATATTGATTTCGCATTTTTAATTTTTCTGTTGTCCTTAATTAATGTTTAACTAATAACTAATTACTTAAAAGCTATAGTTCGCCAGTTTGACGTTTTGTAGGTATTTAATAATAAATCCCATTTACTATGCTTTTTTATTTGTAAAAAAATAAGAATTGTCATTGTAATTTATAATAAAAACTGAAAGAATGTGTTTATTGGGACAGTGATAGGTAGACTAAGTGCGGCAGAAATGCGGTCGTTTAGACGTATGTGAAAAATATTTATACGATAGAGTAGAGAATGAACGAATTAGAAATTAATGTTATGTTGGCTGTAGCGTTATAGACAGAATAAAGAAATGATCGCTGATATGGTTTGAATATGTGGAAAGATGAGTAAGGAAAGGACGGTAAAGAAAATTTACGTTGAAGACATCAGACACAGAGGGCGTTTGCGGAAGACCTGGCATGACCAGAAAAATAAATATTGGAAGATGGCTCTGTCAAGAGCTTCGACAACCGAAGAGCGTGCATGAGAAGCGTGGCGTTCTATCCTCTCTGCCTACCCCTCTAGGAAACGGTGTTATGGTTAGTTAGATACGAAGCGAGGCTCTCAATAAAAATTGTATTTCAAGATTTCCAAACTTCTCCAAACATCGTTTCAGAAACGACATTAATATCATCATACGATTAATCATGTTTTATTTGTTCCAGACACAAAAAAAAGAAATCGATTGTCGAGTCACAAATCCATATCCACTATGAAAACAGTATCGAACTAAGTCGTAACGTCATCATTTTATACACGCAACAGTTCGCGTGGTAGCTGGTGACACAATTCGTAGCCAACGGGAACATTATTTCGTGATACAGAATGTTTACAATACCAAATGCAAAAATATTAATTACTTTTGATTATGCAGTTAAACAAATCTTCAACTGATAGACGAGATTGATGTTCTAGAATTGTTTAGACAGACGGAATGCGAGTTTGTAAATAAGTTCCTTGCCAGTATATTATGACTAATCGAAAATTGATTTTGAGAAGTGAAATTTGCATGCCCTAGTATTGATGCTGCGCAAGTACGGATTAATAAAAAAATTAAAAATTTAAACGTGAAAACGTTATTTATAAACGGTAAAATTCCACATTACTGATAGTGCCAATATTATTGAAGACGGATGAAAATCGGACAGCTAAGCAAGGCTTGTTTTCTGTTGTAAGTGCATACAGACGTCAAAAAAACATTTGCACGAACATTATTGAATTACGCTACGCTAGCGAAAATAAATCTTTCAAAGTAAGTACCTATTTAATTTCTAATGGATAGAGCTTAACAATCTTATATTTTAATACAGAATGCATATTATAAAAGGGGGCCGTTTTTGAAATTTTGCATTGATGAACGATTATTTGATTACGCCACTGGTTTGAAGCTATTTTAATGACAAATGATATCATGTTATGTAAGTTGAGATAAATCAAGTTTTACTCGTGGCTACAAGAGCGCTTTGCTTATCAAATACATACAATATTGTTTTATATTATGGAAAAATAGGTCACTAATTTATTAGACTACTTATTTTTTCGCGATACTATGCGATTCATAAAATAGGGATTTATTTGGTTTATATATTTATCAATAGAACAAAAATAATTAATTTAATTTTAAAGATTAGTTCGTACGTATCGTCTAATTTGAAGTTATTGAATTCTTAATGATTACCTACGTACCAGTCGTGGTAAGTTTAAAAAATGTATTTATTAATAAATTTATTTTATGAAAGTCATATAGGTACCTATTTATAAAAAAATACGAAGGATAAATTCGTCACGTTGATATGCAAAATTATCACTTTTAATGCTTATGGGGCTATTTGAATTATAAAAATAAAAAACTTTAAGCCCCATTATCTCGGAACGCACATTTAAGAAAAAAAGTATTATATGTAAAACTGAAAGCATATTTGTCCTCTATATACATGGTCTGTTCAAAAAGTATCGCGAATTTTGAATTTACGCAGGTTACGTATTTCGATTTTCGATATTTTTGTGGCGTTATGTTGGTACTTATATCTCTCACTTATGCCGACAAGTTCGGTCATTTTGAATGTTCAGTTAATTTTTGACAGCTGCTTTACTTGCACGTGTTTTGGCTCGCGTTCGATTTTTGCCTATTCCAAAAAATGGATCAAAGAATCTGTATCAAATTTTGTGTGAATAACAAAATTAAGTACGCGGACGCATTCCGAAGTTGACTGTGGCATATGGTTATTCGGTCCAAGCTACCTTGGAACGAATCAACGTTTATCGGTGGTATAAAATGTTCTCAGAGGGCCGAGAAGATGTGAACGACAATGAACGTGTCGGACGCCTGAGCACGTCAGCATCAGACGAAAAGATTGATGAATTGATGAAAATAGTAAAGCCAATTTTGCATAGATACTCTTTAGGACCCTGCGCAAACAAGTTGAAAATGTCAAGATATCATCTATCATATGTCATTGAGCTGCGAGAGCCGCGGCTATTCCACCTGCGCGTGCCGAGACGTCTGCTCACTCAATGTGCGTCATCTTTTGTTTCACTCAATTAGAATTTCAAATTTAGTGCCACCTCCTGCAGAATTCTCAATAGGATCGTAGGTACCAGAATCAAAGAGCCGAGTGACCATAATTAGTACCATCGTGGTTATGTGTAAATATCGCTTGTGCTGTGTGAACTTTATTGTGTTTACTGGGAACGTAGGACTTTTTTATTATTGAGATTTGAAAATTTTATTCCTAAACAAGATGGTTTCTTCGCCATGTGTTTAGTGTAGATCATTACTGACTGGGCAGTGCTATCCAGCGCATACAAAAAGGATGTGTATTACTAAGAATCTGGGAAATACATATTAATTAAATAATCCTTGTCTTAGAGAAAAAATTGATTTAAAATTCTAGCCGTAATTCGTGGATACGGCTAGAGCTTTATTTTCGACTGTTTCTGTAAACGACTTTATATTAAAACTCACATTTAACTCGTTTGCGCGCATCACGTTTGTTTCTTGAATTTGTAAGATAGTCTTACTGGACTGAATATTTTCCTACTGAAGCCGTTTTATATTCGCTCCATCTTTACAGCTGTGAGTGTATGTAGTTGGCATATAGAATTTTCATACTATAGCGTGTTTCTTCGAAAGGTCCAATTTTTTATGAGATCTGCGCGCACGTTACTTACAAACACGACACTGTTATTAATTTTATGTTTACTGACATACTAAATAGTTTGTGTGTATTCCAATGGTCGATTTGCTTTTCAATGCGATCCTTCATTTACAATCATCTTCTGATAGAGTGGTATTGTTTTTACTCCCTTTATGAAGTGTCTTATCAAAGATCAAAACATCTGACATTTTAGAAATATATTAAATTATTGTAAGTTTAGTGTTATGTTATATGTTTTAATTCGTCTTTAATTGTTGTTATATTTTACAAAGAAAGGGAGTATAATAAAAACTTGGTTTTTATGGGTTTACGCTTTATTTTACGCTTCAACAAGTAAAGAGGCCCAATTACAGAAGCGAAACACATCACAAACACCCAGACTTGAGTAAATCACATAAATTAATCGCGACCTCACCGGGAATCGAACCCGGAACCCTCGACGTGAGAAGCCAGTTCATGTTCACCTATCTACGAGGGCCGCCTTAAATCGATTATTGCTTTTATTTCGTTAGAGTTCATTAATTACAATTAGTGATGGCCAAACTATTATTTTAACCGGTTATTTGGGATTTGTATTTGATTGTATCGATGATCGGTAACTGAAGATATAACTATTATATAGTGCCGATGTTTGCCCGTCGAATTGCGAAAAATAAGTTACCAATCATCGAGGCAATTAGATACAAATCTCAAAAAACGGTTAAAATACCATCACTCACCTACAATTAATAAATGATTCAAATTCAATATGTTTCTGTTAATATGAGTTAGTTTATGATAATTTGTAAAAAATGTTAGTCAAATGTAAGTTTTTAAATATTTTGATGCTGTGTGTAAACTTAATTTTTGATTGAACACCATTTTCTCATTTGTCACACAGTGAAAAACGCATCATTTTTATTCGTCATTTTTCCAATTTAATTATACGTAAATCGTCTTCGAGATATACTTGATTTTTGCCGTAGTATGTGTATATATGTATATGTATTTATTTTTATATTGTAGGTAACAACATAAGTTTATGCCTTACGCACGTAGCTTGTACTAAGTATGTAATTTTTAAAAATATTTAGGTAGATACTGAATTAGTAAATAATAAGTTCTTTTTCAAAAAAAGCAAAATAATTTTGTGGTGACATTATTCATATAATTAATAAAAACGAACTTTGTTTTCACCATTGAAAAATATCAACATGTTTCAGAGCTCACGGCCCTTTCGTCAGGGTGCAATTGGAGTACAAACAATCAAAAAACATTTATTTAAAATTAAATATTTTAATTTGCTTTCATTTTAGTAGTTACTTAATTATTATTAATTTCCCATTCACATTTTTTTTTATTGTCGATACTTGATTTTTAATTTGTTAGTATACGATTGTGTCCTGACGAAGGGGACATGGGCTCGGAAACATGTTGATTTTTTCCTACCAAAGGGGCATATTTTAATTTTCTAACATGCGAATTTATAAAAAGTGTCAAAACGTTAGTGTGACGTTTATGAATGCTGAATATAATGTATAATGACCACGGCAATGAGTACGATAATTTTTTTTCATCATATACATATTTTCTGAAACGACTTCTCAACATTTAGACGCTTAGAGATAGGGAATTGAAGTAGGAAGTGATTTTAATAAAAAAATGTTTCATTACTTCGATAGAAACACAAGTGCTATACAAACCTTAACCAAGAAAAAAAAATTAATAATGAATGAGCAGTTTCTATAACATATTTCACAATAATATTTAATGTTTTACCTTCTATATTTGTTATACAGCACTAGCTGGTTTTAGACTAAGAACCGGCGACCGCCGCCAGATTTGCGTTATAGTATCAAACCTGAAATATTTTCTCTACATGTACAATATAGTAGGTAAGAAGGTTTGGATATTATGTCATATGAGTTCGGGGGATTTTGGCAGATAGAAGGTAGTACAGGTACAAAAACATGTGTAAGTGAAATATTAAAATATAAGGCATCAAGTAATGTTGTTAAATAGTGGCCTGAATAAAAAATAAAATAATCAGATTTGTTACGGTAATGTAAATAACATGATTATTTGTAGAGCTGCAAAGCAAAAAAAAGCATCTGTCAATGTTTAATATGAGTGCACAGTATTATCCCGTTAAGCATATTAAAATATCAGGTATGTTATTTCTACATTTTAATTACTAATTTTTTGTGCCTGTATTACATGTTATCTGCCAATATCCCCCTCACTTAAATGTCTTAAATCTCCAAACCAACTTAACTACTATAGTGTTCATGTAGAGAACATATTTGAGGTTTGATATTAACTATAACGTAAGTCTGGCGACTCCTACTCTATTAGTATATTTTTGTAGTGTGAAGAATTTAGTCTTCGTGGGCATTCAGGGGGAGAACTTCAGAACAGACAATATGGAACAATCGACAACCAAACAATACTTTAATTAAAAAATATTAAATTACACAATAAGCAGATTCGTTAATGGAGTTTTATAATATGAATTATATGAATATTATCTCAATTATAATAATTTCGTTGCCTGTCCGTCTGTCCCCGTAACTTTGTGTAACGTTGGTAATTTCGTTCGAATTCACGGCTAAAGAAACGAAATTAAACGGACGAGATACTGCTTTATTTTCTTCAGGTAATATGGCTTTATAAACATTTTCTTAGCAATCAATTACATCTCCTGTATGGTGTAGTGGCTAGGATACCTGCCTCTCACCCAAGACGCTCGGGTTCGATTCCAGGTACCGGAATATTTTTTTCTCATTTTTTTTATTTTTTATTTAGATGTCTATTTCATTTATAATATTAACTAGCTGTGCCCACGCGGCTTCGTACGGTAGATTTTTAGTACACTGTTCGGATCATCATAGAACTTTCGCAAACCTTCTAGAAAATTCTCTTTCCAGAACTTTCAAGAAATTTATCGAATGTACAGGAACCTTCTAGACACACTGACACATTCCGCCACTCAGTTTAGAACCTTATAGAACTTTAGGGAATTTTCTAGAACCTTCTCCTTCCAGAACTTTCTAGAGCAGGTTTTTCGGGAACCTTCTAGACTCAGATACCGACACAGTCGGCGCGCCTATTTTGAAAAAATCTGAAGCTTTTGCGGCCTTCCCATAACAAAACAATGTGCTAGAAAGCACATTTTCGTCACTCACTCCCACCCACGCACAGCTACCCCCACCAAACTCGCATATTTTCGATGTGACACCAAGGGCTATCCACCACCATAACCACCGGTGGGTGGTTGTGGCTGGTTGTGGGGTTACAGCTTGTATGCAATTAAATACAGTGTGTCCGGTGACTAGTGTCAGAGCCTTTAATACCATAAAATATGATCAATTTCATCGACAAAACACCCTGTATGTCATTTTCATAGAGCTATGATTTTGATGTTTGCATTTACCAAATATCTTGTACTATCTAAAATAATTTAAAAAATACGTCAACGACCTGTATTTTTTGTAGCTAATAAAAAAAAAACTAAATGACCCAGCAACCATGACAATAGTCAATAGTTATGAAGATATCCGATATCAAAATTTGAATTTTATTTTTAATATTTCCGACTTATTTTTTGCAAAAAAGTTGAACTATCATTACAGTAACCTTTATCAATTACGAAAAAAACATTCAATACAACTCAAATAAAATGATGAAAAGCTTGCAAAAAATTCAATTTTCGCAAGGTTTCTATCATTTTATTCGACTTGTTTTAAAGCGAATGAATTTTTCATAATAAATACAAGTTGTTGTAATGCTAGTTCCAGTAACTTATATTCCAGTTCAATTTTAGCAGATATGAGTCCAAAATATTGAAAATAAAATGCAAAATTTGATATTGCATATCTCTATAACTATTGATATTAGGTCATAGTTGCTTGATCATTTTCGACTCGTAATTAAAGCAGGAATCTTCTTGTAAAGCTTTTGATACTAGCTTTGAGACACCAGCTGTAAACGATTATAAACTTCAAATTAAATTGCATAATGTTATATAATAACAGCGGTCGAGACATGATTATTACGACAGCGATAGCCAATCAAAATAGAGCCAATAATGTACATATTACCTCATGAACGAGTAAAGAGAAGAACTATTTATAATATTAATTTTTAAAGCGATGATGGACAGTATTTATGGCTGTTTTATACGTAAAACAAAAAACAATATCAAAATATTCGTTTTGATCAAATAAACTATGTTTTGTGTTGTGATAATAGTACCGTAGAAAAAAGGTCGGAAATGTTTATTGTAAAGGTACTGATACACATGCTCATTAGTGGCACACGAGCATGCGCAGTATTGAGCTTCTTGAGCTATTGCTACTTAGTAGCATGTGTGTCGCACATTGCTAGTAATGAGCATGCTCATTTCTAGTTCGCTAAAAAATCAACCGCCGGCTGATTTATGATAAATTAATACATATTACGTATAACGCAGTTTGCAAATTTTTTTGGCGTATCGGATATTGCATGCTCAACCAATCACGTTGTAAAATAATGTCAACAGGTACCGCAAAGTGAATATAAATATTATCTTTGGTATTTTTTACATTAAAAAACAAGATGTCACAAGTCACAAGTGTCAAAGATTTTTTTTCAACGTCAAAATCAAACATTCTTTCAACAAAAAATAAATTTATAAAAACAGTTTTATAATATAATACAGTAATTAAATAGAAACTTTAAGTAAATAATGATAGATTCATTTAAAAAATTCAAATATTTATTTATTTAATTGTTTACGCCCATTAGGTATAGGCTTTTACATAAAGAATATAATATAAATTTCAAAAAGCACATACATTAAACAATATCTGTATAGCACCAAAACATGAGTATAAAAATTAAAAATATAAAGTAAAGAGCAGCAATGCGTATAGTCTTTTACATAAAAAATATAACATAAAATTAAAAAGAATATACATTAAACAATACAAGTTATAAGTAGCAAAATATAAAAGTATCAGAAATAGCACCAAAACATGAGTATAAAAATTAAAAATATAAAGTAAAGAGCAGCAATATTTATAGGCTTTTACATAAAAAATATAACATACAATTAAAAAGAACATACATTAAACAATATAAGGGCTAAATCCAAGATAATGGTCCCATTGCATATACAACGAAAACGATTATTTCACTATATTATTGAATGGGCTAATAACAAAATGAAAGATAATTTACGTTTAAAAAGTAAATATTAAATAAGATATTACACTTTAAAGTTTCGAAAAATGCACTGCATATTTTGACATTTCATAGGCAATTATGAGGTTAGGTTAGGTTATTAGGTTTGGTTTGTTTAATTTAGATTACGATTATTTTAGTTAGATTAAATTAACAAGACATTAAATTATATAGTGAAATACTTATTTTCATTGTATGAACAATGAGACCATAGTCTTGGATTATTCCCAATATAAGTTATAAGTAGCAAAATATTTACCATTAATTCGTTGCTTGTTTAAGTCGCACAAAAGTAAACGTCGATAAAATCTATCAAAACAAATCGAAACTTCTGAACAACATTATTCCAATTAAAAAAAGATTATAGAATATAGTCAGCTTGCTTCCGATCAACAGGCAAACATAATAATTTAAATACTTTTTGTTACAAAACTCCGACTAAGATCGACGCGCGCGCGATTCTCGCGACGAAAGCAGAGGGGCCCAAGAACCCGACAGGTGCAAAACGCCCGACGAGCGCCGGACGACTGAACCGAACTTAGATAATATTGTTTGGGAAGACCTTATAATCCGTCCCCATTGTGACATGGAATTCAACACAGGACAAGTAATATAAATACGCAAGTAAAAAATACTCAAATCTTTCGTACTAGACAAATAAGCGTGTTTGCATTTTTTGTGTGGACCTGTTTACTTGTTTCGACAATGTGTTACTTAATCGAAAGACTGATAAAGTGCATTTTACTATGCGATGATTCATGGCACTTGATTAAAAATGTACAACAATATTATAATTTGTTTTCAATAACATTTCGACGGCTCCTACGTATAATATCGTAACCCACAAATCGGCGATGTTTAGTTTTTTGTGTATTTCATATGTATTTAATTATATCTTTATTTCCAAGAAAGAAAAAAAAATATTTTGCAATAAATAACGTTTTTTTCGGACGTATTTTATCGTATCCTAATCACATATTTTTTACGAAGTATACTATCGTATGTAACACTTACGATAATTAGCGTTGGAAAATAACATAAGATAAGTTTATCGTATGTAACACTTACGATAACATACGTTGAAAAATAACATAAGATAATTATCGTATGTAACACTTACGATAATATGCGTGAGAAAATAACATAAGAAAATTATCGTATGTAACACTTATGGTATTTTACGTCGCGTATTTTCCGAAGTATAATATTGTATGTGCATTTCTACAAAAACCTTTAATAATTTCGACTTTATTTATCGGATTATTTATGAAACTACAGTATAAAGTAAAATATTGAAACGAAATTTCAAAAAAATTGGGCAATATTTAGATTTATACCGGACGAAAATATGTTCAAATCCCTGTAAAATTGAAATTTGTGAGTTACGATATTATACGTAGGAGCCGTCGATATGTATTTTACATACACCACATTATTAAATACGTACTTTTTGTTTAAATATTTTTTCGTTGTTTATGTCCCATTAAAGGACTTTTGGGAACAGGAGAACAAATACATTTTTTATTTCATCAACAGTTATTAATATATAACAGATAATAAAATTAGAACATTCATAATATGATAAAATGAGTAAGTATACTGTCGATCCGCAAAAATTCGATATTCATTTTACTATAGTAAACGATTCGATTTCCTCTATATTTTGAGATAATACACAAATAATTTATAATTTTCCTTTAATATTTGCATTTTTTAAATGAAAAAATATTTTTTTAAAACATTGACCGAAAATAAAGAGTAAATCGCATGGATTAAGATATTTAAACGAAAAAAATTTTTTTTCAGATTCGACAGTATTCGTAGGGACCGTCCATATTTTCATAGATTTTTTTTCATCTTTTTACGAGAAATGAAAAATCACTGGAAATAATAATAATTAATAATGACCCTTGCGTCACTGCGCAACATTAGCCGCGCGCTATTGCGTGTCACACTCTAACTATCTAAAGTTGTCGCTTCAGCAAGATACGGGCAGACAAAGAAATTATTATATTTAGAAAATGAATAAGTGTTCTTACATTTATTTACTGCAGACAGTTGAATAACTTAATTTCTAGATATGTGTTACATGTTTTTTTTATTGGATTGAGTTATATTTATAATTCCTGGTTATTTGACAATGAATATGATAAATTTGATAACTTATCGGTGTTTTGGTGATTACAATATCCTCTGTGTGTTTATAGTATAAGTATAGTATAGTATATAAATAATAAAGTTGATCCATTATTTTTCATTGTAGGTATGTCTAATATAGTTACGAATGTATATTACATAGTTGATTCGCATATTAACAGTACTAGCTGTAACCCGTCAAAAATGACGGTATTTTTACATGCCGGTTCCTACGGAAGAATTTTTTTTTTTTAGATAAAAATGGTTCGCGTCTTTGACAAGTTCTATATGTAGCCTGTTTTTGAAGAGTCCCGCACATACGGTGATGGCAATTTGCTCGCCCGAGGTTTGTTCGCCCGAGGCCCCATCTCTGGCCGTTTAATTTCGTTTTTTAGCTGTGAATCCTAACGAAATTACGGACGTTACACGAAGTTACGGGGACAGACAGACGAAAAAACAATGAAATTATTACAATTGGGACAGCAGTTTCTTTGTAAAAAATGTAAATGCAAACACGGATTTGTAACAAATGTGCATTTTTACTCGGACACTTTACTAATTTAAAATAATAAATGTTACAACTCGAAATCGGAATGTACTCTGTGTTATCTTTTTGGAAAGATTCAGAACCGTGCGATAAGAAAAACAAATATCATTCAAGTTATGTTCTTCCACATGACTCCATTAAAAATAGGAAGCTAAATAAACTAAAATTTTATTGCGTTTGAATCAGAACATACGAGTGAAAAAAATAGATAACATATTCATCTTCCATTTCTTCGGTAGTATAATATTCGGACACTACTTCTCCATCTTCGTTCGTTCGTTAAGTCTACCCTCATCTTCTACATCAAAAACACAAACCACCTAACAGCAACCAGTAACTCGCATTCACATAATACTAGACAAGCATTACGAAACCTTGACGAAATACCAAAAACTAAGACAACATTTGGACAGAAAAATTACTCATAGGGCCTAAAATATTTAACATATTTAAAACAGACTTTCCGGAAATCAGAATATACTCAATTAATAAAATAAAAGCTTTAGCAAACAACTGGCTTACCTCCAAAGGTAGAACAGCAACTGAAAATTTACTTACTGTAATTGCATAATAATGTCTACAAATAAAAATATATACCTATATAAATAAATAAATTAATTAAGGAAAATAAAAAATAATCTTAAACAAAACTTTAACCCTTTTTACATTAAACAATTATTCTACACATATTTACACTTGGACTTATGACTCACTCAACTTTCACTAACATTGCACTTGATACTTTGTAGATATATAATTACTACCTTATGAAAATAAATATTACTGACGAATTCAAAAAAATATTATAATTGTGTTCTATAACGCCACTCTGGGACAGGCGTAGCCTAGTAGAGTGGCATAATCCAAAAATTTAACAAAAAAAATGTGTAATTTATCTTATATTTTATTGTTAAACTAGTATTAAGTACCTTTATTTGTAAACAAGGATTTATTGAAATAAATAAAAAAAAATAAAAAAAAACTCTTCAGGTTGTTGGATACTTCTCATCTCTTCACGTCTTTCTCAGTCAGTAAGTCCATATTCCCTGACTTCCCTCATGGTAATTTCTAATTGTCGTGATAAAACATCGATAAACATACTCAGATTGAGTAACTTTATCATTGTTTATTAAGTAAGTAGTAATTAATATTAATTTTTAAGTTCTAACGCTAAAATTTTCAATGCAGCACAGTTGTGAAACAAAATAAACTGGTTTGAGAGAATCACATAGACTTATTGTGACCTCACCGGGAATCGAATGCGGGATCCTCGGTATGTGAAGCCATCATCAACCCACTGGACTACAATTGCACACAGTCCAATACAATTCGACAATTGCTATTAATTAATTAAAGTTTCTAACTTATGTAACCTAATCGAACATATTATTAGAAAGGAATGAAAACATTGATGATCTAACTTTTGCAAGTTGTCTAACCACCGATTATTCGTTGTCACTGATTCTTCACTTTTTGTGTGGTGTCTCGTAGGTAGTAGCAAAAATTTCGGGGGGGGTCTTCTTTATTCAATTGTGAATAGAAAATATTTACACTTTGGTTAATATGTCGACTGTTACGCAGGAAGGTACGTAACATCAAAGTTTGCATATTTTTTCTATATAACTGATTTATCTTTTGTAAAATTTAAGACTACTGTGGAAGCAATTTATATTGAATATTAAAAATTCATTTTCATTGTTACAAGTCAAATAAAATGATTAAAACAAAAAAAAAATCTGATTAAAATTTCTGCATGGTGTAAATCATTTTATTATTTTATTTTATTTATGTAGTAAAATAGTGAAATATTTCGTCGAATTTTTTTTTTTCAAAAAATCATCGAAATTTTTGCACTTCAATATCATTTTTGTAATACCTACCTATCCCGGCCACAATCATCCGCGGCCTGATATTGCGTAATATATATGATCGCATGTTGTTACGGTTACTGGTCACACTTTTCCAGGTGTCACTCAATCGTAATACCATGATTGCAACGCGCGAAAGTTAGCCATCAGTCTGTTGGCAGCCGTGATCAGTCAGAAAGATAGAATTTACGGAAAATAATTTGGTGTAATTTTACTTATTTGTTACGGTTGTTAAGTGATGAATATTGTTGCGAATTCTGACGCCTGCGAAATAACATTGATGTGAGTTTCTTTATTTATTATTTTATGTGATTGGTTGATAAAAATTAGCTGTCGTAATTGAAATATAATCTAGAATATTTAATTTTTCGGAAAACTTATATCATTTTTCTTCTTCTTCTTCATGTGCCATTAGTAAAAAGCTTCAAAAACTCAAAAACCTTACGGTAACACGAGTTGAAAGTATGGCTGCTTATTTTTTATCACGGTATGATACTGAAAAGAAATGGTAAAAGAGATTAGGTTCCGAATCCCTCGTAATATTGCGTAGCTTGTTAGTAGTGGTCATGACGCTCGCCTAGTGATCTAATGGTCGGTGGTTTGAGCCTCATTCCAGGACACCAGCAAGTTGGTCCTATTTTCACAGCATCTGTATATTAACTACTTCAACAAATGTCGTTTGTTTCTGTCTCCGTATGATGATTTTTATTTGTATACAATAATTTTGCCACGTTGCTTATCAGGTCCTGTGGCGCAACGAATAACACGTCTGACTACGGATCAGAAGATGCCAGGTTCGAATCCTGGCAGGATCGAATTTTTTTTTACGGTCGAGAATATTCTGTTTGTTGAAATTTTAAATACATTTTTATAGAAATACTGAATAAATAATATGCCTTAATTATATCTAAACTACCCGTAATTAAAAGTGGAAATTTGCCAGATACAATTGGCTGTGAAGCGGCTGACGTAGGCATAGGTAAACAATTGTGTTTGCTGTACAGCAAACACAATTGGCCGCGCAGCGGCCACAGTAGCCGCCCGCAGGCCCTCACAAACACAATTGGCCGCGAAGCGGCCGCAACAGCAAAAAATGGAAATTTACTAGATACAATTGGCCGCACAGCAGCCATCGCTGGCAGCGAAGCGGCCACAATAACCGCCCGCAGGGCCTAGCAAACTCAATTGGCCGCGAAGCGGCCACAATAGCAAAAAATGGAAGTTTGCCAGATACAATTGGCTGCGAAGCGGCTGACGTAGGCATAGGTAAACGGTTGTGTTTGCTGCATAGCAAACACAATTGGCCGCGCAGCGGCCACAATAGCCGCCCGCAGGGCCTGGCAGTAAGCAATTATAAGCGATAGTTTCAAGCGATAGTAAAGTGTTCACATACGAGTGATATATTGCGAAATAATGCAATTTCAAGAATATCGTTATAGTTTTTCGTGTTAATTGTCAATTTATTAAAATATTTAATCACTAATAAATAATTCGCTAATTAATATTCTGGGTTTTCATTTGCCTCTCAAAGCCATGACCCGTGACAATACTATAAATGTTAAAATATCCGATAAAATGTACTCGATTCTACAGATTTAATTTTTATTAACAGGTGCACTTATAATGGTGGTGTTGCCCGAGTTGGGCCCTGCCTCGCGCCTGTGAAACTAAATCTCCCCACAGAGGTCAGGCCTAATATCGCAGCAGGCTCTGGCTTGTTTTTTGTTCGATTTATGTATTTCATTTCACACGAGAATCGAACACGAATTTTCGGTGTCGAGTTTTTGTTGATGCTAAGGTCGAGTTCAAAAAATAAATTTGAGTAGCTTTTTGGTGTTACGGTTATGACTCTCGCCTGGTGATTAAGTGGTCGGTGGTTCGAGCCCCATTCCAGGACAGAAGCGAGTAAGTCTTATTTTCAAACCATAATTGCATAAGAGTGTAGCTAAATCTGATAACAGAATATTGATGCGGCATGTATTCCGTGTTCGAATATCTATTTAAAAAAAAAAACCTTGTAGAAAGTGCATTTATCATTTTTATCGTTTACCAATTTCGTTACCACTGTCTTCGTCTGGACGGACGCACAGTAACGTATTACTGTAACTGTAATAACAATTATTCCGATTTATTCATATTGGTTTGCGTTATTACAACAATCATGTCTTGGCCCGTGTAACAGAACTGTCCACAATACTTTACGTGTGGATTTCTGTCTTAATTATGAGTTGAAAAATGTATTGTGGACTAGCTCGTTACATCCTGTATAAGATTATATTGTGTAAATTTTTACGTGATAAATATTATATAAAATAAATGCTTATACGACGGGGCGTGCAGTGAGAACAAGAAGCGTGATTTTTTCCTAAGAATATATTTTGATATATGCAAAATAAAAGTCATGCTTATTGTTTTCACGGCACGCCTCTACAATATAATTTTAAAAAATGACGGAATTTATATGGCTTAATCCTATGATTTTTTTCATCCAAAGTGAACAATTAATTATTCAATTAAATCCAATATCTTTGCTATAAAGAATAAATTGTGTGATGAAATGTTTTGACAGTGAATTTTTTTTATTTCTGTGCTTATGGTATGCTTACGTTTATGATTATATATAATTTTTTTTATTAAATTTATTTGGTAAATGTACAAACTTAAGAAACTTAACTTTTCAATATAATATAATAAATACACTTTTAAATGAGAATTTATTCTCGTGTTTAAAAGTGGGGGCATTGTCATATATGTATATATCTATTGTTAATGTAATCATTAGTGTAAGACATTAGATTAAATAAAGATATAGACTAAGAAATATTAGATTAAGTTACAAAAATTAAGGCATTAAATTAGGTAAGTAAGATATAAACAGTAAATGAATACAAAAATACAAAAAATAAAGAAAAATAAGACATTAGATATATACAAGAAAACGTTAAATTAAGTTATAAAAATTTAAAAGGTATTGTACTAACATTTAAAAGTATGTTTTTGGTAAGATTTTTTTCATTGCGTTATTGCTTATTACTTACCAAACGTACTAACTGTTACCAAAACCCCTGAGTTTACTTTGTACTTTAAAAATTTACTTAGTACCGTGCACTTTAAAAATTTGTTCACAAATCCTTGGCAAAGAGAGCAAAAAGACAAATTAAAATCAAAAATATGTATAATTTCGGTTCAGTCCAGTTTGCGCAACCCTACAGCGCGACTATCTAATTTTTGTAGATTTTTTTCAAAATCACGATCCGTGGTTACGTTGGCGAGCGTGCTACCAATTGGGGCATCACGCACGCGAAAGGTTTCGCCTCTGCTGTGGCACTGATGAAGCGGCTAGTGGTCCCGGGTGTGGCCGCTCGCTTCTCCACCTCCTGGCACAATGTTAGGCTTTACAGTTGTAATTTGAAATACAACCTTCTTGGTCGTCTCAAGACTGATGATTACATTTGGCAATTATTGCCAATAATTATTGGTTATAACTTTTTGCGAAAAGTTAGTTACCAATCATCGATACAATCAGATACATGTCTCAAATAACAGTCATTAAGTATCCGATTAAAATACCGGTTTTAAGCATCGCTACTTTGGGGATAACTTTCGGCTTTCCCTCCTTGTATTCCGTAAGTTCTCTCTGCTGTCTGCTCTCAAATGCTGACTTGATTATATAAAAAATGATATTAAATTGAAAACTAAATAAATCTTACACATTAAGCAATTGTCTGGCGATGTGAGCTATGCGAAATTCAGCGGCGACTAGCATTTTTCACATGGCTTCCCTTGCATTTTGTATGGAAAGATATGAAATTCAAATGTATTCATTAAGTTCCATGTATATTAAATGCATATATTTTTCTAAAACTAAATTATTTTATAAATTTTATACATTAACAAACCAACAATGTTTTTAAAGCTGGAGGAAGCTTCACTTTGTAAGCTTTACATAACCGTATGGACTTGTGAAATGATTATCTTTCAGAAATAAAGATTATGTTTAAATCTGTCAGTCACTTTCGTTTTTATGTGGCATGTTAGAATTATTGTAAAAAAATTCAAGCTTTGAAGTAACTTAATTAAGTCATTTTTGCTTAGATATTTTCGACTCATAATTTAGGCAGAAATTTACCTGTAAAGTATTATGGACTAGCTCTCTTATACCTTGTAAACTAATAGGTATATAGGTGCATTCATTTTAGTGCTGTATTGCATCTTTTATGTCATAGTGGTTCGGCGGCAGTTATGAAATAGTACGCTGTAATATTTTAAAGCTACACGGAGACTTCTAAGGCAAGCTAGTTGTCCAGTATAAATGCGAAAAGCCAGCACACAGGTGAGACAAGCAAAAACTTACATTTTGGTCCTCCGATTTGCAGAAACTCGGCGCTCCTCTGTAATGGACTGTATGAATGATGCTGATTGCCGTCTCCGCCCTGATGATAATTCACTCTAACAAATGAATACGAGATATCGGCGAATAAATCGATCGAAACAAAATTGCGGTTTGAACAGCAGCGGGCGTAGATCGTACAATGACAGGTGCTTATATCGAAAGAATAATAATAATTCGCGAGCAGACCGACGTAAAATTCTGTAAGGGATGTACAGGGTTATTTGTAAAACATTGATCACCTCGCGGGTCTATACTCCTGTCTTGATTATGAGCCGAAAATGTTCAAGCTATTATGACCTAATATCAATAGTTATGGAGATATGCGACGTCGAAGTTTGCTCTTTTTTTTTCAATATTTCTGACTTATTTTTTGTAAAACGTTGGACTATCATTACAGTAACTTATATCGAGTATGAAAAAAATATTCCCTTTAATACAAGTCAAATAAAAAAATAAAAACTTTCGAATTCCAATTGGAAAGCATTCCAATTTGTGCAGTGATCCTATTCTCATAGCCATATTTTGTAGCACATGTTGCATTGCTTGCAGTAGTTTATATGAAAAACAATACAGTTGTAGACTATTTTACATGACTCACAGTACTGATTAATTTTTACCCATGAACCCTAGGGTATTTTTTAACAGTCTTTTTAGTTAGTGCAAAATTTATTTTAAGTTTTTCAGGTATCACCAGGTTTCTTATCTATTAGTCTTTTAAATCTATTAGTCTATTTCAGATATCGCCAATTTATTTTTACAGAAAATACAGGTCGATTTTTTACTCACGGTACTGTACAGTGAGTGGGTCGGGCCATTGGCGAATCTGTATATTTTTTATTATTATTACAAATTGATATATTAAATTTATTTAAAGTTTAATATATTCCGAATTACTATTACTAAAGAATTAGGAAAATAGATTGAATGCAGTGGAGATGAGGTCCCTTAGACGTATGTGTGGTAAATTCATGTATGATAGAGTAAAGAATGAAGATATTAGGAATGAATGTAAAGCTGATCGTAGCATAATACATAGAATAAAAATAGGGTCGCTCAGGTGGTTTGGGCATGTTGAGCGAATGAATGAGGAAAGAATGGTAAGAAAGATATATGATGCAAGTGTTGACGGCGCCAGAAAGAGAGGGCGACCGCGGAAGACGTGGCATGACCAGATTAACCAGATACTGGAAGATGGTCCTGTTAGAAGCTGAATAACCGTCGAGCTTGCATGCGAAGATGTATGAATGTAGACGAAGCGAAAGTTGTATGCCAGAACAGAAGAGTATGGCGCTCTATCCTCTCTGTCTACCCCCACGGGGAAACGGCGTGATGGTAAGTTAGTTAGTTAGTTAGTTAATTATTTTGTGGATTGGGAATGACATGATATTGCCACATATTAATAATAAAAATGACTCTATCGATGCCCTTTATCAACTGAAATTAGTGGGTGAAGAAAACAAATTTCACTTAAAATTGAAATGTAGGTATTCAATTTAAAACAACAACACACTGCACGCGGTGTACATACGGCAGTATGCGTCGAGTGCGTTTTTACATTGCTGTCAGCGCGAAGCGGTCATATAACTTTGTCTCTTTCTCGCGTGGATATCGTTCACACACACACCGTTGACGCGTATCGGTACAAGATCGACCTGGAGATCACTTGAAAGTGACGCACAAAAATAAAGAATAGAAAAAAACTGAATTCATTAATACCACTTTGTCTCTTCACATCTGTCGTCATGATGAAGTCTTTAATATTTGTAAGTCGACTTGAAATGCCGGAGACGGAGTAATTGTAAATGACGCTCCCTCGCAAGGTCAAGTCTGCTGACCCCTCAGCGAAACACACAAATCGTGATCGGCTTCCAAATGTATTTTTTACAAGTTAAGCGAGAACTTCCAGCTGCACAATAAATCCGATAGGAAAAAACGCCAGTTCCTAGAATTGCTTTGAGCGCGACGCGAGATCCGTGCACTTTTTACCCGAGCACCTGTTTTCAATCTTTTATGCTGTTTTTTGCCACCCGATGGCGGTCAATATGCAATCTTTTTTAATTGAATGTTCTAACGCCGATTATTATTGACTTTGAGCGCGCTTCTTGCCGACTGTGTATGCCTTCTTCTTGTTGGTTAATACATATATGTGAGAAGTCGTGATTAGGGCATGCATTTCCGGTTTTCAACAAACTTATTTACCAGTAAATGAGGCTTAATTCCATTAACGGTCAATTATTTTACACTTTTATATACATGGGATTTCGTAACTAGTAGCAACAATTTTGGGGGGTCTTCCTCATTAAATTTTGAATAGAAAATATTGTTTACACTTTGGGTGAAATATCAGCAGTTACGGAGATAAGCGACATTAAAATTTGCAATATTTTTTTCAATAAATGAAGAATTTTTTTCTGTAAAACGTTTGACTATATCAACGTTAACGTAAATGGAAGATTAAAAATTTATTCGCTCCGATACTAGTCAAATAAAATGATAAAAACCTTGCAAAATTTTTTTTTTTTTCAAACGTTGATGTCGCTTAAATCTGTAAATGTTGACATTTCATCTAAAGTATAAATAATATTTTATATTCAAGATTTAATTAGCAATACTCCTCCGACGTTTTTGGGACTACCTACGAGACACCCTGTACTAAAATATTTTTAACTACGATATTTGATAGTTCGTTTACCCGGATTTTTTAACAATGCGCGCACGTGCGTTGGGGATCCGAGACTAACCATCGCGAAAATCACTTGTCAAGCTTATGTTACTTTGTTGATTATTATTCATCCCTTGGCGTCTGTTCTGTCTCCGGTAAATACTTTTTAACGTCCTCTGAAGACTAGTTGCAATATACATTGTCTTTTTCAACATTTCGTCTCTGCAATTTCATCAGTTATTACAATGGTGATATCCTAGTGTTCGTGGTTAGTACCAACACCAACACCAAGGGATGAATAATAATGAATAAAGTAAGTAAGTTTTGCAATGGTTAATCTCGATTCCCCAACACACGTATGTGCATTATATTACGATGGAGAAAATTCTGGTTAAATGAACCCTACAATAAAACACCATAATTTACCGAAATTACCGGTAGAGAAAATTTTATTTACCCACAATTCAGTATTGGAATCAAGCCACATTTACCGGTAAACCGTTTTACAATCCCCAATCATACCCTGTAACTATTATATGTTGCGGCTACTTATGTGCTTGTGAGCACATTTGAACTGATGTTTTATTTTTGTACCAAAACAGTAGACATTCTTGTTCTTTATTTAAGCGTTATTAAGTCAGGGTCAACCTTCTTGATAACGGTATTTTTAAATTTCAATGAATCATGTGCACACCTTCCAAATTAAAATAAATTAATTTTGAACGTTCATATTAAAGTATAAATATGCATTACAATTACATGTTTCCATAGCCATAACCTAGTGTAATAGTGATTATGCAAATAACTGTATACATGTATACATAATTCCGTAGCCTAGCAAAACTCTGAATGCCAAATTACATTAATTTAGTCTACGTCAGTCCCGGAAACCTTAATTTGTCACTTGTAATTTGCAAATGACTGTAAGGTATTTCGTAAATTAGCGGAAGGAAACATTTAAATTATCTGAATGAAGGACGATTGAACAGAGTATTCCATAGAAAAATTAACTAAGCCCACGAATGAGTATACAATAACGGGGCCAAAGGTAATATAAATACTAACTTTGTTACATTGACACTTTTGGTTAGTAATGGTATTTGCACCGATAACACAATAAATGTTATTTGAGATTATATGAGAGAGCTTGTCGGTGTAGTGTAGTAGTCATGACGCGACGCTCGCTCTCGTGGTCGGTGGTTAGAGTCCCATTCCAGGAAACCAGAAAGTTTGTTCTATTTTCATTGCACGATCGTATAGCTTATTTTGAAAATAGTAGGAATATTAATGCGACACGCATTTCGTGTTCGCATCTCTATTTATTTAGGAAAAAAAAGATTGTACCGATTATTGGTAACTGATTTTTTGAAGGGTAAATGATACCAGACAACAGTTATTTCTCAGTTAAAGTTTTATATTACGGTCATTCGACATATTCAGTTTTTGAAACAAAATCAGATATTTTATACGACTAGTGTAGATGTGTAGAGATTCGATTCTCGACATTTCGCTAGAGTCATATCACAGCGTCTTCACGAGAGCGCACTGTCGTCAAGTCCCTAAAGACGCTGTGATATGATTCCAATGAAACGTTGAGAATAGAAACTCTACGCATCCATACGGTTCATATAAAATATTCGTTTTTGTTTCAATATTTAAATGTTTCTTAGTTGCTAAGCATCGATATAATCAAATATTGATATAAATCTTAAATAGCAGTACCATATAAATGTAACCTTACGTCAATACCGAGATTGAGCATATTTTATACGAATCTAACCCGGTAATTCTCAAAATAACAAAACTGATATAAATTATGATTGTTATATCCCGGCACAAAATAGTTAGGACATACTTATTTATGTACGCAAAAAGTTTCTATGAGAAATATTTCTACCATTTTAGTGGAAGCATTGACTTTAATTTAATATTTGGACGCTTGGGTGATGAAATTAGGAGATGTGTGTGAAAAACAAACTGATATCTACCAACTTTTAGAATAATGTTAATATTTATTTTATTATATTGCAACGTGTCGGGGCTGCAGGACACTGGAAAAAAATGAACGATTTATTTATTACTAATTGAATAGTCAATGTACAAAGTCGCTTAACACAAATTAAACTTAACGCTATTCTTTAAATTACACTATTTCGCAATATATCACTCGTAAATGAACACTTTATTATCACTGGGTAATACGTATTTAGCTAGTAGAATATTCACTTCTCACACATAGAAATCGCACTGGTTTATTTCGCCACTTAGGTACTCCGTTATATTATTTCGCTTTATTTATCGCTTCGATTATCTCTCGACTGGCCATCCCAGTCACCTCGCGATCGACTTTGCACCGAAAGAACTGTCAAAACACATAGATAAAGATAAAAACAAAAAACTCTGCGCCGCGGCGTACTTGCGTATAGTACCCAAATGCTGGTATTTTTGAACTTTCTAGATTATTCTAGTGTTTAAGAGGAGGTCCTCATCGCTTTTCGTCATTTGTAGACGTTTCGTGAAGATTGTAGATAATACGAGAGTGCGATAGACTGTGCTAGAGGCTTCTATGTTTTTGTCGTCATCGACATATTACGAGGGATTCTGAACGTAATCTCTTTTGCCATCTCGTTATAATATAATATTTATCACGCTAAAATTGACGAAGTTTACAATGTTATCCCAATTATAATTATTTTGTTGTCTGTCTGTCCCCGTAACTTCGTGTAATGTCCGTAATTTCGTTCGGCTTCACGGTACCAAAAAATGAAATTAAACGGCCGGAGATGGAGCTTGAACCCCGGGCGAGGAAACTCGAACGCGGAGACCTGCGGAAGCTGCCATCACCGTATGTGCGGGACCCTTAAAAATAGACTATGTATAAAACTTAGCAAAGACGTGAACCATTTGTACCCAATTTTCTCCGCAATCAATGGCGTCTCGTATGTGGTGTAGTAGCTAGAATATCTGGGTCTCACCTAGGGGGCTCAGGTTCGATTCCCGGTACCGGAATTTTTTTTCTCATTTTATTTTTGATTTTATTTTTAATATTATTTATTTTTGCTGTCACGTTAGTTTTACGCATGCAAATTTGTCACAATCGCCAGGGTTTAAAATAGTAGGTGCCATTTACTGCCGGCAAGGAACATATAAAATAAAAGTGTTCATATATTGTGATAAAAGTCGTTATTTCTATTTCATGAATGTCGGCTATAAATAAATAGATACTTATTCTTTAGGAACCGGCATGTAAAAGTACCGTCATTTTTGACGGGTTACAGCTAGTACATATAATAATTAATAAGGATTGTTATGTTTACGTATGTTAACACATGAGAAGAGTACCTATATACATATATTGATAGAATAGAACGTAAACCAAATTATTTTTTGTCTTTATTACTTGAATTTTTTTATTGTTGTTAATTTTTACAAAAAAATTTACTATAGTTCTAATTTGTTCTATTATATATGTTACATTTCATCTATTGTTTTTCTATTTTTAGTTTGTATTTATTGTAATTATTAGCATTATATCTTTCGTATTATTCGTATCTTCTCTTTATAATACCTACTTGAGTTTTCGATTTTATTTGTATTCTTTTAATTTATGTTATAATTTCTTAATGTGCATTATTTTTGATAATTTTTGATTGGTACAGAGAAACGTTTTAACTAAAATACGCCTTTTGTGTGTTCCAATACCGGCCTGAATAACTTTATAGGCTTCCCGCTACCTTCCGCCCTGATAGAGCCTTCCTGAACGGAATTAATAGATACAGGACCGACGGGGTTCCCGCTAGGAGCGCAGCATCACAGTTTAATCTTTCAATATATTAAGAAAAAATTTTGAGTACGATCAAATTTTTGAAGAACACTGCATTTTGTTCTCGTACGGATCATCATTAATCAAGATATATCACATATGTCTCACAAAAACGAAGTTATTTATATCGGAAAGTAGGTATGAAAGTTTTTAGGTGTTTAAAGGGCTTATGAACTATCACGTGACTGGCTTGAAATTTTTTGAAATTGTAAGGATGCCGCCGCTGGTAATTAATTTTTTTACTAGAGTATGAAGCAATATTCTTTTTATGTGTATATGGCATTTATCCGAATTATTAACATATAGATACACTAGAATACGCCTAAAAATTATTAAAATTTTTATCTCCTTTTTTAGAACAGTTATTTAGAATACCAGAATATTTTAAGTATGATCATAATTTTCAATATCACAATACTGGATTACCATTAATCAAGATATATTGTAGCAAAGACTTCCATTCCTAATTTCGCATAAAAATAGCTTCGTCTCTGTGAGACTTCTATAAATATATCTTGATTAAGACTGGACATTTACTGCAAATGCATATTTCGGCGTTTTTTTTCGAAAACGTGGGCTTTTATTATTCATTTATATCAGAATGTAAATGCTAACTACAATTTTTAAATGAATCTGATTTGACATATTTCATACTTTGGAATTTTTATTTTTAAATAGTAGGTAGTTAACGTGTTTTTAATTGAAAAAACAATTCTCAAACAGTGATTGAAGAGTTAAAGTGCTGGAATAAATAGAATAATTATTTAAAGTAATATATTTATATGAAAAAAAACATTTTAAAATCATTAAAAAACGTAAAAATTTGTTGCAATTTAAAAATTTTATAACATTATTGAAAATTTCTTAATTATTTTAGTACAGTTTATCATCGTAATGCTAGCTTTATACTCGTAAGAAAACATGTTCTGCTTGAATATAAATATTCAGTAATTATTGATGATTTCTTGAGAAACTGAAAACGATTTCTTAATTATTAAAAGTAATGTTCAGTTTATTATTTTTTTATACAAGTCTGTTATAGGTTCTGTCTATTATATTTTCCTAAAAATGTACTTTGGCATAAACATTCTGAAGTAAATAAATAATGAGACCAACATTTTTGAAAATAAACGCCGAAATATGCATTCGCAGCGAATGTCCAGCTTTAATCTTTCAACCTTTTCTGGAACACGACCAGCCCGGCAGTGATAAGCCCGCGTAATTTGCGAACGCGCATGGCGAGTGTTGTCAGCTCGACGGTTATTTATTAACTCGGTTCATTATTTACCGTCGGGGGTTTGTTGTATCACCGGCGCACCTGGCCACCGCGATGCACAGGTGGTTTGGTTGCGACATCGTCAAATGTATTTATATGCACTCTTATCTGCGCGGCGTTGGTAGGCTGGCTGCTCATTGGTTACCGTGTCAAAATTCAAAATGCCAAAATTGAAGACTCATATGTATATCGTCAATGCGAGTATTAAACATTTATCTTTATTTTTTAACAAACAGACCGTCAAAAGGTCAATATTGACCCTAGCACCTACGTGGTGTATATAAATATATTATGAACATTTTAAATATGATGTAATCATACACTTTTTATGATAAATAATGACTTAATGATAAGATAAATTGTGAAAAATATTTAGAACTGAATAAAAACTATCGCAAGTCAATAAATACAATTTAGGAATGAGTTCCAGATTAATAAGTTTTTACACAATACTGCACCACTAAGCTAAAAGGCAGTAAATCCATACTTTTAGATTTTTTTTTGTGGTTTTGAATACCTGTGGTCATATTTTACCTTTCTAATAAGCTTATTCGCTGTATTTCCATCAAAATATTAAAATATAAGCATTTTTAATTTTCAGTATATCTATTAGGGGTATGTAAAGTGTAGCTTTTTTGCAGATTTCTACATGCACGTTTTCTTTACTCAGTAATTTGTTTAATGGAGATACTGCTTTTTAGCTTAGTGGGGCAGAATACGCAATAAATTTTTTATGAAAAATTAATACTAAAAAATGTCTTAATGATAAAATAATTTGTAAATAGTATTCAGAACTATATAAAGACTCTAATATCACAAATCAATTAATACAATTTTAGTAATGATTTATAGATACATACATATATCATGTATTTCATATTCATGTATCATCAAGTACTCTTATGTATCCTTTATGATATCCTTCATATATTCACGTATCTTTCTTGTTATTTCTTATATACGTGTGTATTTTTATGTATCATTATTTAAATTCCAGGTGTATTATACATTTACAAGTCATATGTGTAATTTCATCCCATAACGTACTATAAGTGTTTTAATTAATTTAAAACTTTTATATTGCATCACGTTTTTTTTCTTTGTAGTGAATTTAATGATGTATGTATCATTGCACCTTTATTATGTTTAACCTATAATAATAAATCATGCTTCTTCCACCACAACACACCTAGAGACAGTGTGGTCTCATCTCATTTTAAAACTGTATCATTTGTTGACATATTTCATTTGGAATTTTTATATTTAAATAGTAGTTGACGTGTTTTTAATTGAAAAACTTGATTGATAAAACATCCTCTAAACATTTCCTGGTATTGAAGAAAAAAAAAATATTGCGTGTATTTGCCTATCTCTGCCTTGCCTATCTGAAATCTTTCCTATTAGATTTAAAACCTTTAATGGATATTACAGTATTTGCTTTTATACAACTCAGTTAGCTTGTAAGAATATGAAAGAGGAAAACTTGGCTGTCAAAATATCCTCTACCGAAGAAAAATGAAGTCTAATTATTGCGTGTGTTTGCCTATCTCTGTATGCAGAAATTGCTTCATTAATTACGTATCGCCGATGCGCTCAGCGGGATTTCGCTATCAGCCGTGAGGGACTGCTGGCCCGACTCGCCGCTGGCCCCAGGAAGTAGGGAGCAGATACCGTCCTATCGTCGCCCCATGTCGCCAATGTAAATTGTAATTTAGCGTATCGTCGGCCCGCTCCTAATGAGGCCGCCCGCTCGGCAGGGCCCAGGGCCGGACTCCTGCCAGTACGCCCCTGATCACGAACCTTATTTAGCAGCGTCCTCCTTCATGCAATGAAAAATATATAATGTAATAATTAATTGATACATTGCAAGAAATATAATCATTAGATACATTATACAAAACTCGAGAGAAAAAATTTAAAAAAAACTAACCCATAAAAACCAAGTTTATATTATAATCCCTTTCTCATTTACTAGTGGAAACTGGTTATAAATATAAATATCGCTTCGACATCAAATAAACTGTTTTTATTTTAAGAACACCCAGACATCGTGGAGGTCTGACATTACAATCCATGTATGTGTAACAAAATATTGGCGTACCTATAATATTTTAATTTAAAATGGTTTATAGCATTACTGCACAAACGTTGGGCCTTAAAAAGTTATATTGCTTCATCGTAAAAGTAGACATAAAAACATAGGATGCCATTTTTTGTCTGCATGCCTGTCTTGGGTTTTTAATGACAATTATTTGTGAACACGTTATACTCCACATTTCCCTCAATTAACATATCACACCAACTAGACATTGTTTTTATATTTTTTTATTTTATTCTAAAAGTAGGTAATACAATAATTTTTATATTTCCTAATATAATATATACAGCATAAGATATAAGTATATTAAATTTTTAATCAAAAGTAAGTTTCACGTTTTTTTTTAAATTTTTTTCTGAATAGTCTTTTTCTGAATATTATTTTCATCCCTAATATGCCTCGGTAGTTTAATATATAATTTCATCCCACTGTACATCATAGAAGTTTGCGATCTTTTTTCTTTCGAAATGGTAATATTATTTCATCTTTTCTTCTTGTATATTGGTCATGTTCATGTTTTTTTCTTAATAATTCAAAAATATTGTTACGTCTATTAATAATTTTATATATGTTGATTCGTTGTCATTAAGTTGATTCACGACTACTTTTCAAAAGACTTATCTTACGTTGCAAAGTCGTAAATGTGTATTATTTAATTACTCGGGCGTAAATAAATACGTCCGGTCCATTTTTGAGTGTTGTGGTAGTAATCACCGAATAGAACGGACTGTGGTAAATCTGTCTTGCCTATTTTTGAGGGTTGAAGTAACAATCACCAAAGTATGGCCGAGTATAAACTTTTCCTTAGATTTCTGCGAGGTGGACCGAGCAGTTAACTTCTAAGTAGCATTATTCAAACGCTATGTGAGTCGTTGATACCAATGTTACAAAACAATTTTTCGAATACAAGGCTACGTTATATTTATTTTTAACAAGGTGTTAGTTAAATTAGTATAAACAACTACCAGATTTTAGGTCTACGGTTTCGAGACGAACCCGTCTCTTCGTCAGGATCAACACTACACTACTATGTTCACAACACTATACACCACAACCAATTGACACAAAATACCCACAAATGATCAATGTTTTCGTTATGTTAAAACTAACCATGTTTAATTTTTTTTAAACTGATTGAAAAAATATATTTTTCTTAATATTGTAAAAAAGGCCAAATCCTAAAGCCTTGTTTTTGCAAAATGTGAATTGCTGACGTAGCTCATAGCTGCAAAAATTTGAGCCGATTTTTTTTGCGATTTTAATAATTTATTTGACTTCTTCAGAAAGGGCAAAATGACTTTTGACAGGTGGATTCCTGTCTTGATAATGAGTTGAAAATGTTCAAGCAACCATGCCCTAATTTCAACATAGAGATATGCAATATGACTTATTTGTGGCAAAAAGTTGAAACATTATTATAGTAAGTTATAGCGATTATAAAAAAATCGCATTAATACAAGTCGAATAAAATAATAAAAACCTCGCAAAAATTTAAAATAGAATTTTTTTAAAGGTTTTTATCATTTTATTCGAGTTGTATTAAAGTGAATGAATTTTTCATAATTGATATAAGTTACTGTAACGATAGTTCAACTTTTTGCAAAAAATAAATTAGAAAACTTGAAAAAATTGCAAAATTTGATATTGCATATCTTCATAACTCATGGTTGCTCTAACATTTTCTACTCATTATCAAGTTAGGAATACACCTGTCAATTTTTTTTCTGTATCCTATGTGTTATGTTGCGCCGTACGATACACGGCGATGACCTCGGAATCCGCTCACTCCACACTTGCGAGGTGATATTGTGTCTTCAACTTGTTGATCAAAAACACATTTCTTAACAGTATGTATTTGTAGTTTTACGACACTATATTTTATTCTAAACGTTATCTATAAATTCTTTATCATGAAAAATGTATTAAGCAATAATGTTATCATTATAATGTTTGTAAATGTTCATGGTGTTACGTTAGGATCGTCACGGCTAATAATAACCTTTTGACGTTTTTTTAAAAAAAGATTAATGAAATATAACATTTAAAACTAAAATATACTGCAATTTCAGTAGAAATAACGGAGTAACTAGTAATTTCAATATCTTCTTAATTAAATATAAAAATAAAAATATTTTTTGATGTTTAGGTACCTATGGCTTTAAGTTTGTGGTTGGATATAATTATTAATTATTAACAGACAGACAGGAATGGTTGAGACTTCTGGATTCAGCCAAGGCCCACCAAGGGCTGTCGATGATGATGATGATAGTTATTAATTTTAATTAATTGAAAACTTTTAATAAACCACTTAGGGTAACTTAACGTCTACCGGTTTCGATTACATTGTATATTCGGCAGGACGGAAGCATACTAGCTGTCCTTTACCAATTTTGGTAAACAGGCTAATTTTTGAACGGGGGCCTAGTCACAATTATGGTGGGGGTAATTGACAAGTAGACACCGAAATGGGGGATATGTCAAACAATGGTTTATTCGTAGAATTCAACTGGTTATTAATTAATTGTATTCTCTTTAATGATCAGGCATTTCTTGATTTCTAATATTTCAAAGTTATCCAATCTAAAGCCTCTTATTTCAATGGAGAATCTCAAAACCGTTTTCTTTTTTTAGTATGTGGCCTGTTTCCAAAATATGATTCGCGAGTTCTGAGAATTTATTATTACTGAGATTTGTTTATTGTTGCTGATATTAATTTTTAACTGCTTATATTAAATTAAACTTTAAACTACTTTTTTAATTAAACTAAACTCACTTATTTTATGTTAGTCATGTAATTAAACCTATTAATATACGTAGACAGGCAGAAATGAAAATGAATGGCCTAGATTATGTACCGTAATTGGATTAAAAAATATTTTTAAAGAGATAGCATTTTGCAAATGGTTTTATGTTTACGGATTAAATATCAAACGTCGGACGGTTTCAAATGTCAAATGTCAGGTTGAAAAGTTGAGACATTTTTAATTGTAATATTTAAGTGTCGCTATTTTGACACATGAATGTGACATTTTGAATTAATGGACTATAAATATAGTGTGTATGTGTATAGAAACATTGCGAAATAATTACACAGAAATATTTAAAGACTAAGCCGCGCTTACTGTCGATATTGCTTTCAAGCCCTCGAGTTTCAAAGTATTTTTTCTATTGAAAATATTTACAATAGAAGAAGATTATTGAAATAATTTAAAAGTAATGAATTACGATAGTTTAACACACACTTGTTTGTCAATCATAAAAATGCGCACACTTTACAAAAAAAATATATTTTTTAACTTCTTCAAACACAGCAAAATTATTTTGTGGTGACATTATAATTATAATTTATAGAAATTAACTTTGTTGTTGTAAAAAAGTGGCGTATACAAAGTTAATTTCTATAAATTATAAATATTTATTTATTTATTAATCAACGCCCTAGTTACAGAGTTTTTACGAGGAAATTACGAGAATTTTTATAAAGCTAACATAAAACGCGTTTTATAGAAAAAATAATAGAAATAAAACATATTTATGATAAATGAACAATATGAAATAAATGAACAATAGAAATGAACACTATATATAAACGGTGGTTAGTACCTACAAAAGCAAACAGTATAAATTAGAAACCTTTAATAAATTAATAATAGAGGAAAATAAAGATAATTAAACCAATATACCAGATAAATAAGATGCGAAGATAAAATAAACCAAAAACATAAACATAAAACATAAAATCAAAACATAAAAACAAAACATATTTAAAAGGAAAATGAACAAAAATAAGAACACTTTAAAATAAATAAATATATATGCATAATTCACAGGGAACAAAACAAATAAAAATTTAGTTCATTAAACTGTAATTAAATTCAATTAATTAATTAAATTAAATTAAATTAAATTAAATTAAATTAAATTAAATTAAATTAAATTAAATTAAATTAAATTTAAATTAATAACTTAAATAAATTAAATTAAATTAAATTACAAATATAAAATGAAATACTGTAATTGTAAATTAACATTACATTCAATTTTATTAATTAATTTTATTTAATAATTAAATTAAGTAATTTAATTAATAAATAAAAGTAAATTAAATTAATTTAAATTAAGTTAATTAAATTAAATTAAATTAAATTTAATTAAATTAAATTAAATTAAATTAAATTAAATTAAATTAATTAATACTATTCTATTCTAATCATTAAATTAATTCTATTGGTATATTCTAAGTCCAAGTAATTCTTTAATTCGGGTTTGCAGGTACAACGAAAAATATAAAAAAATACAGAAAAATATGTAATATATTTAATCACTAGGTTTATTATTGTTATTTTACCCGGGTACCCGGGTTACCATTTTTGACTTTAAATAATATAGTAAGTTTCAATAATTTTATTCATAAACGCCAGATGCTTTTTTTTATTCGCTCGAATCCCCATTAGGTGCATACTTAAGATATTGGAAAGGGATAAGTATATTATTCTATATAAATTAATTAAAAAAGTATTTTATATGAGCTTAATCTTGTCTAGTCCTCTACCTACGCAAAATTATGCAATAATGAATTAAATATTTACATATTACCTAGATTTTCGGAGATTAAAATTTTTAGAAGCAATTTTCTAAATTCTTGTTTTTGTTTTTGGGTTGGACTCTTCCAGCTGAACTACCAGTCCAATTGTTATTATTTATACCAATGACGATTAATGAAACCAAATGCAATAAAATTATAATAGGTACATACTTACCATTTTCTCAAAATCTTTTCGACCTTTTGATGTATCAGTGTCCTCTAACGCTATTGATACACAACTTTTGTAACAAAGGATTGCGTCTTTGCTATTTTTTCACCTTTTCAAAGAGCATAGGATTATTTTCTTTCCAAGATTTTAGTTTAGACTTTCATTTACATTTAAATAAATGGTTCGATTTAGTATGGGCGTCGTATTTTTTTGTTAGACAGTAATCAATTCGTATGATAAAATTGTATCAAAATAATTCTTCGCAGAAATTTAATGAAACTGCACATTTTCTTACTCGTATATAATACTTACGTTTAGTTTGTCGCTGAATATTAACATTATAGTTATATTGGGGATATTTATATCGTGATGACGCATATATACCGATGAAAATTTTCTTATTACATCTTCTTGAGATCTAGCACATAAATTACTGCACAGTTACACTGTCGAAAATTGAAACGATGATGGACAAGCTGGCTATCAAACAACCGAGACTTGTCAATTATTCTAGTCCACTACTTCTCCGCGACAACGCTCGTCCACACACTTCACAACGGACCGTTTTAAATGACAGGAGCTCTGACTTGAAAGTCTCCGTCACCCTCCTAATTTCCCAGACCTTCAGATTTCCAATTTTTTCGGAATTTGGATAATTTTTTACATGGGAAGTATTTCAACTACGATGAGACGGTGAAAAATGCTTTTAAAGAATTCCTCGATTCCCATCCACAGGATTCCTATAGCAAGTTAAATCAATGAACTTCCACTAAATTGTCAAAAGTACATCGACAACAATGGCCAATACTTCGATTAATTTAATATATAAATTTCATAAAAAAAAATTGTATGAATTTTTTTATACAGAACGACAAATGAGATAAGGAAGGACTTGATATTTTAAAATATTTCATAATGATGCCCTAAGCCTCTTGCAGCTTGCCCCATTCAATTTTTGTTAAAAAATATTTATTAGTTTTATTATTTTTTAGAGGAAATAAGAAACATTTATAAAATACACAATTCAAATCGAAATGCACCATTATTTCGCAATTTTTCAACCAATCGTTATCCGTTGACACCCACCACAAAAAGGTATACACGGGTATGAAATAATGTGGTAAATCTTATATTAATGTTATACGCGTTTTTTTTCACTTTATAGACACTATTGTCAGAAGATAGATCGGTAAAATCAGGGATTCGAGGGATAACAAAATCACATATTTGCCTCCAAGTAAAGACTTCATAAATTTATGACTAGGTTTAAGGTGGTCAAGCAACTAGTTTTATAAGCCTGAACTTTAGTACCAACTAATTGTTGACAAACGATCGATTCTTTTGATCAAATTAAACATTTTAAAATACTGAATTATTTATTAATAAAACAATACTTATTATATCTGATGCTACATTTTAATATGTACGTCTACATAAATATACATATATGTATGTGACAAACTCTTAGGATAACATGAATTTTTGTATCGTTATTTAATATTATAATGATAATATTGTGATTCTTTTATACATACAAATAATAATCAAAATCTATTACATCAATGACTATTGCACACACCTATTTAAATATAATTAATATCTTTGTATAATAATTGGATTACTAATAAAAATATCAGTATAATGATTAAGAGTGTAGGTATTCACAATAATTTATTAATATTTGACCCATAATTATTTACAGATTATTAATAATGAATTATTTTGAGCTATGCACATTAATTGATGTTGCAATTATTCAATAGTTATAAATAATAATGAAGTCACACTGTCAAGAACTATTTAATTACAAAACTTTAATTATAAATATGTGAGTGCTGAAGAAGTGAATTTTTTTTTTACAAAATGGAGTTATTTTAGCGTGGAGTGAGATTATTCAATAAGCTTAATAAATAGAAAAATATTTGATTAGTATACGTGGTGATAAAAAAGGACGCCGATTAATAAAAAATTAATAAACGCCTATGTTTTTATTGATATAATGTACATGAAGCACTAATATTGATTTCATTTACTATTATTATAGGAGCTTTTATTCACATTAAAATATGTTCAATATCCGATTTCATTTTCTGTGAAAATAATATGGAAAAATGTTCAAGCGATCTGAAATGTTCAGTTGTCAAAATTAGAACTGGTTTACTTTGGTGTATCAACAAAAGCACAATTGTATCGAGTATGATTTGTAGGAAATCAATTTCAACTCCCAACAGAACTGTAGAGATATAAATCAATTTGCGAAACATCGTTATTTTCAATCGGAACTATTCTTTCCACAATTCATGCTAAGATCGTTTGGAACCATTTCGTTCAGCATAGGATTCTGGTGAACATAATCTTTCGGGCTTCCATAGAGGCCGGCACCGCCAATTCTCAAGTCTTCTTTGCCGCTGTGAGAAGTCAAATCTATTTCCGCGTCGCTGTCTTCGTCAGACTGCTCATCGGGCTGACGGCTTCTCTCTGACGGATGGTGCAGCCCGTTCGGATATTGGCTGTCGTGGCCGAACTGGTAGAGCTTTGGCGCCAAGCTCAAGTCTGTCGGCGCGGGACTCGCGCAGGTGTCCGGTCTGGACAATATGCCGTTGAGAGAGAAGTTTGTCGTTGTCATTCCTTTGTGGTCGGCCCTCGGCGGTTGGTGATCGCTGCGGAGGAGCTGCTGGTGGTCGGGCCGCAGCGTTTGGTGTTCGCTGGACGGCGGTTTGTCGTCGTATTTAGAATTTGGAGAGGGAATCTGCGGCATGGGGTGGTGATGGTAGGGGTCTCTCGGCATCGTCGGCGAATTTGGACCTCCCGACGCGGAAGGAGGCTTGTCGTCGGGAGAGCCCTTGTCTGGCGGCGAGGCGAGACCTTCCGGGGAATTCATGTGACCAGAACGCCCTGTGAAAAATAATTATGGTTTATTAATATTGAGATATACGGAACACAAGAGGCCTGTTATCACAGCAAAACTTTGGACAGAAAGGAATGTGACTAATGTGTCACTGCCAGCTCCTTCAAATATACCGTTTAGATTTTTAAACGATCAAAATTTAGGTCAAAGCATGACAAAATGTACGATCTTTTAAATGATTAATGTTGTGAAACGATATATTAAGTAAAAAAAAACATCAACAACAAAGTGTCAATTATTATGTACAAATCCCTAATTAGAAGCTTATTAGAATTCTCTTCAACAATCTGGTCACCCAATAACGATATTCGCAATAATAGAGTAGAAAAATCCAAAAAAAATTCCTTAAATCTTTGACATATCGACAAGGTCTAAGTGATTCACTTGATACATATGACAAGAGACTCAAAATTTTTCACCTAATCTCTTAAACAAAAGAAGAAATATTACAGACCCAATGACTCTCTACAAAATAGTCAATAACAAACTAGACACCCCCTCAATACTATCACATTAACAAGCCTTTTTCACATTAAATTTTACAACACGAATCTAGGCTATTTCTCTCTTCAACCTATAATGATCAACCAATTTAACGAGACGATTTAATTTAATCGTCCAGAGACGGCAAACTTGATATATTCTTTATGACACAGGCTCGGTTCAAAAGCGAAATATTGATAAACTTGGTTGACGGTCCCTCAAGCGTATATAATATTTGCTCGCCGTAGACACACGATGTTGACCTTGGAACCCGTGCACTCGCCGTAAACCTGTTAATCTAGAAATCAAGCGAAAAAACAAAAACTTTTCTGTGCATTCGTAGATCTGCAAAAGGCTTATGATAGGGTTGTAAGAGGAAGGTTATGGAAGGTACTCTCTGATTACAAGGGGAATAGTAAACTTATATACGCAGTTGCATCCCTTTACTGCGTGTGTAAGAATCAATGGATCATTCACACCATGGTTTGATATAACAAAAGGTGTCAAACAGGGTTGCGTAATGTCTCCATGGCTGTTCAACTTGTATATGGATAATTGTGTGAAAGAACTGGAATGTATGAATATAGGAGCGAAAATAAGTGATTTGATTGTATGCTGTTTACTGTACGCGGATGATGCGGTATTAATGGCAAATAGCGAACAAGACCTACAAAGTCTAGTTAGCAGGATGTATGATGTATGCAAGGAAAGTGACCTTATTATGAATGTAAAGAAGTCAAAAGTAATGGTATTCGAGAAAGAGGAAAGTAAGACAACGTGTGAAATACTAGTAGGCAATGAATGTTTGGAACTAGATGAGAGATTGGAAGTAGATGAGTTTGTGTACTTGGGAAGTATGTTCGATAGAAGAGGGAATGTTGAGAAAGATATAGAGAGGAGAGTGACTGCCGGGAATAGGGTGAACGGTGCTTTGAATGCAATAATTTCTAATAGAAATATGTGTACCGAGGCAAAACTGGCGGTACATAATGGAGTTCTGGTACCGACACTAATGTATGAAAGTGAAGCCTAGAGCTGGCAGAAGAGGAACGAATGTAGATTGAATGCAGTGGAGATGAGATCCCTTAGACGTATGTGTGACAAATCCATGTATGATAGAGTAAAGAATGAAGATATTAGGAATGAATGTAAAGCTGATCGTAGCATAATACAGAAAATAAAAATAGGGTCGCTCAGGTGGTTTGGGCATGTTGAGCGAATGAATGAGGAAAGAATGGTAAGAAAGATATATGATGCAAGTGTTGACGGCGCCAGAAAGAGAGGGCAACCACGGAAGACGTGGCATGACCAGATTAACCAGATACTGGAAGATGGTCCTGTTAGAAGCCTAACAACCGTCGAGCTTGCATGCGAAGATGTATGAATGTAGACGAAGCGAAAGTTGTATGTCAGGACAGAAGAGTATGGCGCTCTATCCTCTCTGCATACCCCTACGGGGAAACGGCGTGATGGTAAGTAAGTAAGTAAGTAAGTAAGCATTCCTTAAATTTATTCGATTTAAGATACCTAGTCTTTATATTATACTTAATACTATTTACAATTTATTTATTTTTAAGACACGTTTTATTATTAATTAATTTATTTTTATCATTAATTGTGTACTATGTAAAAACTTACATTTATTGATTAGCCATATATATTTATGTAAAATAATTGTGTGCAATTTTTTTTTATTGAATTACTTATTGATCTGCGATATTTTTTTATCTGAATATTATTTACAATTCATTCTATCGTTAAAACATTATTTATGTCTATTTATCATAAAAAATGTATTGTCTAAAAACCTATTAACCTGGATCTTATTCCTAAAATTGTATTTAGTGATTAGTGTTAATCTGAATCAATTATCCTCAATATATTTTATCATTTATTATTTTTCATTATAAATTATTAATTAATGGTAAAAAGTGTATTATATTATATCGTATTCAAATGTACACAAAATACTCAAACTCCTACTTTAATGTCACTATAGGACCATCTATTACGGTAAATAATGACGTGTTGACTGTCTGTATGTTAAAAAAAAATTTAAAAAAAGAAATAAATAAAAAAAATCATGTGGAGTATAAAAGCAAAATCAGTCTAATCCAAAAAAAATGTTTGGATTGCTGTATAATATTTCTTAAAAAATATGTTGTTTTAATATTAGTTTTATTATTTTTACTGCATATTGTTGTGTATGTCTTTGCTTATGATTTTCCTTTACTTTCTCTTCCTATATTCATTTTTAAATAATGTATTGCACACTGTTTATATGTTTTATGCTTAATATTACTGTATTTTTAATTGTTGTCTCACATTCTTGCATTATGTTTATTGCATATTATTTTTCTTTTAAATGTACACAGTATGAACCTTCTAATTACTATTAAATACATTTAAATATAATGATACTACACTCCTACTCACGAGTAATATTTCATTTATTTAAAAGAGAATCACCGTGTGAAAACAGTTAACTATCATTATTGTAAAACAAAATTATATATTTATAAGAAAAAAAACATAAAATAAAAAAATGCAGCCCCCAAGGATTACCAATTTAAAATGTACTGAATTCTAGATTTTATGTATCTATTCCTTCTATATATATATATTTTTTAATTTTTTTTTTCTGTATAATAATAAATTATTCTGTATATTATAAATTACATAGTAATCCTCGATGACTGAATTCATTTTTTTTTATATTACTGCCTCTGCTTTTATACCTCACATGTATATTGTTCAGTAATTTAGATTTTAATTATTTCAATAATCATATATTATTACCTACAACACGTTAGAGACGGTTATAGCCGTTATGTTAAATTTTCAAAGCAAGAAAACCTTTACCGTTACAAACTGTTATTTTAGCAGAATTTACAATAAGCATTTTGTGATATTTGTATCTGATCTCAAATAATGGTTATTGTGTAACCGGTTAAAATAACGGTTTTTACCATCACTATACTTCTTTCTTATTATTTCAATGATGGAACATTTAAGAATTTCAATTGTAAATTTTGTGTAACATCTTTTGTTCAGAATGTTATGTAATAGGTATTAATAATTTTATATATTTTAAAATTAAAGTATCCTTACTCTGTACCTATGTTTTGCCAGTTCTTTAATATTCTCAGTAGGTACCGCCTGCATATAAATAAACACATAATAGTACAGAATATTTTGAGTATGTCCAAATTTTTCAGAACAGAACTGGATTGTTTGTCACAGGGACATCAATAATCAATTAATGTATATTATAGATGTAAAATTAATAGAAATGGTATTCTATCATGAGTGTAAATGGCGAACGTTGCATATGTGTAAAGTGATCACCTAAGCCAACCGTACGATAGGTCGTAAGTCCTACGGCCACCCAAAAAAAGACTTCTATACCTACTCTGCCTTGAAAAAATACAGTTTCGTCTCTGTGAAACATCTATAATATACATTAACATAATAGTACAATTTATAATAATCAAAAAGCTTTAAATACATCATCATTTAGAAAATAAAAACGTGAGTAAGAAAATAAAATTGTAAAATAAATTCAACAATTGAAGTGTAAAAAAAAATCAAAAATTTCTTGCATTCTAGAAAAAACGCGTTTTTATTAGGGGAATTCTTATTTATTTCGATGATAAGCGCTAAGAAATTTACACTAAAAATAGACTCGTTAAATAATAATTTGGATATTCTTAATAATTAAAGAATAAATTGAGATATTCCGCACTGCCCCGGACAGGGAAACTTTCTCCCAGATGATCGCCGACGTCGGGGGGACCCGACAGGGCACATGAAGAAAAAGAAGATTCTCCTTGTGACATAATTTGAACACAAATATACCAAAGTCTCTCTGGGTGTCATATATACGAAGTTTGGTATATTATTTATATGTACATTATTGAGTTACGTGTAAAATATATGAATGTGTAAGAGTTGTTTGAAAGCTTGACAAATCTACAGACAAGTTACTCGTACTAAGTGTGGCCAGCGTGTGTGTATTCCAGTGATAGTCAATCAAGAGGTACAGCGAATAAAATTGATGTATTAATTGTAGTTTTAATAGACAAGAATGAAATAAAATGTAATAAACTGTGTGTTATATTAAATAATAAAAAATATATACCTACCGTCAATCAATAATTTATTTTGTGCAAACCTGAGCGATTTAAGTATGAATAGGAATGCGCTGGGCTGCTTTTGGCAAACTCAAACATATTTCGATAACAAAGAGATCCCAATCAGCTTAAAAAGAAAAGCCTTTGAATCGTGCATACTGCCAGTGATGACGTATGGAGTGGAGACGATGGCCCTTATAAAGAAAAGTGTAGAAAAGCTCAAATGCACACGATCCACGGAGAGATCCATGCTTGGCGTAAGCCTACGAGATTAGAAATGGTGAAATTAGGCGCAGAATTAGAGTAGTTGATATCATGAATCGTGTAGCGAAGATATAATGGCAATGGGCAGGGCATGTTGCAAGGCAGGATGCTACAAGATGTACTACCAGTATTATGAAGTAGAGACCTTGACATGGAACATTAAGAAGGAAGCATGGAAGGGCATGGAAGAGGCCAGCAGCAGCAGAGAAGAAGAAGAAGAAAAGAAAATAAAAAGTGGAACGAAGTTTCTGTAACGAATTGAGTGAATTAGTATGTGAAATATTCTATAAATATTTAGAGTGAATTTAAGAACAGTGCTCCGATTAAATTCGAGTCCAGTGACTTTGTGTACTAAATAAAACATGAATTAATTTTAAGTATTTCATTTGCTTACAACCACGATCTCGTGACAATATTTTACGTTCTGTGGTTTTGCCTACCCAATTTTACTAGCCGATTTAATAAGCTCTTAATTATTTAAGGTTTGTGATTATATACTCCGGGAGCTTTTAAGATCGATTGGAAAATGATTGGTGGGAGATTGATTGAATAAAACCTACCCATCAACATAGGGGGTGAGGCCAGCCCCAAACAGCGCATCCTCCAGGCGTCCTGCAGGAGCTGCAGCCTGGCCTGCTTCCTCCACTTGGCGCGCCTGTTCTGGAACCACACCTGAAAAGCGTTCGTAACTTTAGAAAAAAATCTCAATGTTATATTTAATTTTTTTTTACTATTTTATTTTATTTTAATGAGGGTACTAACAATACGTTACTTAATTAAAGACGTAAAAATGTCTTTCAGATATAAAACGCGGCGAAAGTGTATTACCGCCGGAATACATTAATTAAGTTATTACGTTTTTAAGATAGTCAAGCTCTTTTGTCTCCAATGAAGACTGTTAATATTTTACATAAAATCAAAAAACTTTTGCTATAAAATTTCACATAAAGGTAGGCGAGTATAAATGGCACACTCTTTTGTTCTTGCACACTATTATTGCCTCATCCAATTTCATAAATTTTCTCATCTACGCTCTTCGGTTTTTGAAGCTTTTACTAGGGCCATCCTCTAATATTTGTCGGGTCATGCCAAGACTTTCGCGGATGCTCTCAGTTCCTGCTGTCTTCAACACTAGCCTCACATATATTCATACATTTTTTCCGTCTTACTTTTCTTACTCATCATTTCCACATAGAGAAACCATCTTAGCGATCCTTTTTTCTATATACTACGCTACTGTCAGTATAACATTAACTTCTCATTCGTTTATTCTTCTACAATATTTTTTCCATACAATATGACTAAGCGATCATATTTCCACCGCATTTAGTCAACTTTCGTTCTTTTTTGATTATTTAATACGAGCTGAAAGAAAATTTCAAAATCGAATTTTGAAAAAAATTCATGTATTAATAAAAAGAAAACACTATTTATTGAATTATAAACATTATTAACGAGGCCAATGGTCATTGGTTTAAGTAAGTAAAAATTAAGCCTCATTTCAGACCAGAAAAAACGTTTAACTTATTTTAGGGAATGTTGGCGGATCGTTGGAATGAAAGAGCGATTTGATGTTATTGTTTATTTCTTCCCGGCGTTAAGATGTACAAGTAAATGATATAAATGACGAACAAAGAAATGTATGATTTAACGCGGCACAGGTCTGCCTGATATTACGGCAGAGCCCCGACTGGTGTGGTGTGGTGTTGCCGTATCCGTAGCTCGAACCCTTTGTTCTCTTAAGTTTACGTTGCAGGCGACGGACGGCGCGGTTTGTTTTACGTTAACATAATAAAAAGGGTCCTCGCTGTCGGAGACATGTAGGTATACGGCGTGGATCAGCTGGGTACCGCTTCATTAGTATGAAAATAGTAAGAATATTGAGGTGATACGTATTCCGTCTTTACAACCTATATAAAAAATAAATAAAAATATATTTTAAAGTCCATCCCGTTACGGGTAGGATTGTAACATTCTGGATCAAATAAGGATCTATTTAACGTATAATACTGATAAATACTAACCTAATCTAACTTTTTTTTAAAAACAAAATAATCAAATAAAATTAGTTAATTATTCTTGGTTATGTTGTTATTTATGAATATAAATAGCACAAGGGGCTAATATAAAAATATTTTTATGAAAATGTCATGGAGTGAGGAAAATAATAGTTTAAATTTTTGGGAAATCAATTTCAAGCACATGCCCGTCTCAGAAAGAAAATTTTTAACTATTTTTTAAAAATAATTTGCTTCATTAAAGTCACGGGATCGTGGCCATGGAAGGCAAATAAAACTCTGGAAATTAATTATCGATTTATTAATTTACTTAGATCACTGAACACGAATTTAATTTTAATCTGAATACCATTCTTTAATTCACACTCGCATATAGAAATACACTCGTATATAGAAATTTTAATTTATATACTTATATTTTCGATTATTATTTGTCAAAACAAATCAATCATTATTGAATAAACAATTGTCTTCAGCTAAAAGTATTTATAAATGTTATATTAGGTTAGGTTAGGTTACTTATGTATTATGGTGACGCGCAACTTTCCTGGCGAGCACTTGTGGGAGAGCCATTTTCCGTTAATCCAGATGTGTACCTCCCTTATAAAAACCAGTGCTAGTCAACATCCATTGAATATGTTAAGCACCTGCATTTTTTAAGTATACTAAAAATAATGATTTAGCTGTTCTACGTTTTGTATATTTTACATTTGTATAAAATTAAAATTCATATTCTAAGTACAAAGTGAATATTCAAAAAAATAAAGTTATATGTGGGGTATAAAAGCAAAGGTAGCAATATTAAAAAATAAATAAAAATATTTTGAATGCAGTCGTCGAGGATTACTTATTTAAAATGTACTGAACTCTAGATTATATATATCTATCTCTTGGAATATCATGTTTCCTCTAAATGTATAGGCTATGTTTCCAGTAAAGACTCGAATTTAGTAGGTAAATTATAGGTTAATCCTCAATGGCTGTATTCAATTTTTTTTGGGATATTGCTGCCTTTGCTTTTGTACACCACAAATAATATCATGCAGCAACTGTTGCCAGGATTGACGTCTGCTTAGTGAAAGTACCGGTGCCTAGATACCAAGCATCAGTTTTTGGCTCTGAATAAATTGTAATGTAATTTTTTTTACATTACAATGTAATGTAATGTATGAATTTTTTTTCACGTTACAATGTAATGTATGTAATGTAAAATTGTAATCTAAAAAACCATAAGACCAACAAGAATAGCTTGTTGTGGTTAGGACTCTCGCCTCATGGTCCAAAGGTTGCGGGTTCGAACCTCACTGCAGACCAGCAATTTTGTCCTGTTTTCATAGCTCAAGCGTTTAACTTAGTTTGAAAATAGTAAGAATATTCATGTGTTACGTATTCCGTGTTCGTATTTCTATTAACTTTTTTTTTTTTAAAAATATTTTCAGGTATCTATGTATGTATGTAATGCTGATTTTCTTAGCCATCACTCTCGTTGATTTCATTTGCTGATTCCTCCCGAATGGTGAAAATATTTACTAAATGAATTTTGTTTTCTCTTATAATAGCATAGCTCGTAACTAGAGCTTAACTTTTCAAAAAAAGTCCCATTTATGTTTAAGATCTTCTCTTGTAGCATTCTGCAAAGCATGTTCAATAGAAGAAGAGATGGTAATCACCCTGTACTTTGCATTTTGATCGCTGGCCTTTAATCAAAAATATTATGCACGTTAATCCATGTTTGTTGTATTAGATTTTTCGAGGATTTGAAACATTTTTCCTCTTCTTCTCCTTGTGCAATATTCATTGGCTATCAACACTATTTAGTGTAGCCCGAAATAGATCTACAATCGTCTGGCTAAACCCCTGTTTTAGGTTTTTCAGCCTTATATATGATATTCGCCTTCTTCCAGTGCCCCGACTTCCAGCAATCTTCCCTCTGTTTTGATATTGATCAACTTCTCTTAGGATTTTTATTGTTATTTTTCTAATTGCTTATTTTTCTAATCCAAAAAATGATATTTTCATTCGTTACTCTGGCTTATTTTGAAAATTGTTTTGTAGATCCACATTTTGAATGCCTCAAATTGCCTTATCAATTTTCGGTAAGTGTTCATGCTTCCATTCCATAAAATAATATTGAGAAATGTAGGATATGACCATGCGAATTCGTAAGCTCTTTAAAACTCTCCTTAAAATTGTCCCAAATAAACGGGATTCCTTGTTACATTCGCTTCAAAAATATAATAAAAAACCCAGGAACAACAAAGATTCAGTGTGCAAATTTTATTGAAATTAGTGCCACTGTACAGGGTGTACCAGAGCTGGCAGTAGAAACTTGGCCGGTAAATTCCTGCCTATGTTTGAGTCTAAAATGTTCAAGCAACCATAGTTATGGAGATATACAATATCAAAGTTTGCATTTTTTTCCAATATTTCTGACTTATTTTTACAGTATCTGACTTATCATTACAGTAATTTTTTTCGATTAAGAAAAAATCGTTAGCCTAAAAAAAAGCCGAATAAAATGATAAAAACATTACAAAAATTGAAAAAAGTTTTTTTTACAAGATTTTTATCATTTTATTTAAGTTGTATTGAAGCAAATGAATTTTTCATAATTGATATAAGTTACTGTAATGATAGTTCAACTTTTTACAAAAAATAAGTCGAAAATATTGAAAAAAAATGCAAACTTTGATATTGCATATCTCCATAACTATTGATAGGTCATGGCTGCTTGAATATTTTAGACTCATAACATAGTCAGGAATCTACCGGCCAAGTTTCTGATGCTAGCTCTGGTACATCCTGTATACGTCTGAGATAGAGGTACTGCCGGAGAAGAATGGATGTTTATGAAAGGAAAATTTTGAGGCGTATTTGTGGGTCGGTTTAAGGAAATGAATTCTGTCGTAGACTCCACAGCCGTAAGGTGGATGTCTCAAGGATTATGGAAATTGTAAGACTAGAAGATGTCCGACCTGCAGTCACCGAAGTCATAGCTGTACATATGTCCAATAGGGCAAACGAGCTTGCTCGACCATGATGGTAAGACAATGTCTTGAATGGCATGTCTGTCTTAGAAATCCGGGACTGCAAACAAATAGACTCATTGGCGGAAGATTCTCGAGGAGTTCAAGACCTTACAGGAGTTGTAAGACGATGTGATGATGATGAAAAGCCCTATTTATGTGTGTACAGAATCATAGGTACTTTAAAAAACTGCAATATCATCAAAAATATCTCAATTTTAAACACTCCTACGGTCATCTCTGAATCCCTGCAGCATAATCCACCGTCAAGTTTTGGCTTCAACAAAATAAATGCAACAGAATCTGTTTTCTTTAGTTAGAAAGAAAATTAATTTATACAGGGTGTTTTATGGCTAGTAGCAAAAACTTCGGTTGAGTCTTTTTCATTCAATTTTCAATAGAAAAAATATTTACACCTAGATTAAATGTCGACAGTTAAGGAGACGAGGGCTATCATTAATTTTTATTTTTAGCGACATTTTATTTTCTCAATATTTTTTTAAGATCTTTTGTAAGGCATAAGACAATCATGTAAATAATTAATTCCGAATTGAATATTAAAAATTCACGAGCCTTTGATTCGCAAGTCAAATAATATGATTAAATCTTTGCAAAGAATGTGGCTTAAATTACTACACCGTTTTAATCGTTTTATTTGACTTGTATCACAGTGATTGAATTTTTATCATTCGATATAAGTTACTTTCCTGATACTCCAACGTTTTACAGAAGGTAGGTCAGAAATATTGAAAAAAAATGCGAACTTTGATTTCGCTTAGGTATCTCCGAAATTATGTCCAAGTTATCTGTTAACATTACATCGGAGTGTAAAGAATATTTGACATTTAAAATTTATTGATGAAAACCGCCCCGAGTTTTGTTGAAGAACACAAATAAGGCTAAGTCCTGAATTCAGAGTGAATACTTAGATGATTTAAGGTACGCTTTAATCGTCCAAGTATTGACTCTGAATTCCGGCCTGATTGAAATTTTATTTTTGATAAATATAACAATGAATTTTTTTTTGGTTTACGTACAGGGTTGAATTTACGAGTTATCAGTTTGATTGTAAAAATACCAGCGTAGCCACTTGAAGGCAGAGGCAGAAGGCCTCTGGCTTCGTCCGAGAGGAGCTGTCATATAAAGCATTGAGTTTGGTGCCGTCATTAATAGGGGTGAATGCCTTAAAATCAGCTAAGGATGTGTGTTAGTACACAATTGCTAACTCATTCATTCACAATTGTTTAAATCATTTCATATGACGAGAATATTGGCCCAACTGACGCGTAGCAGCAACTTTTGACGAATATAGTGCTCTTTGGACATCCATAATTTATTACAATATTAATTATTTAAAATATATATATATATATATAAGTAGGATATTATCATCATCTTCATCTCCTTGTCCTAGTAGGGTTGGAGGCCCAAAGACTCGACAAGGTGTTTCGATGTTCCCCTGTCTTGCGCTTCTTCTGTATGAGTCAACCAATTTAGACCCATTCTGTTTTTGTACACATTTTTCTGTTGCTTCTCCTAGCTTAATCTAGGGTGACCCACCAGCCGTCTTCCTTCCGGGCGTGCCAGTAGGATTCTTCTCGCTATTCGTTCCTCTGGCATTCTTAGAACATGTCCAAGCTACCTCAATTGTGATTTTTCTATGTGAAGGAATAGGGGTTCCATGCTGAGTGTGTGCCTTATGTAGGCACTTCCCACTCTGTCCATCAATGTGACTCCCGTTGACCCCCTTAGAAAACTCATCTCGGCAGCCTGGATCCTTGTTCTCTCTCTCTCTCCGTCAGGATCCAAATTTGATGGCCATAAATTAGGGTGGGTCTGTACACAGTAAGTACCACAGTAGGACATTTTAAATTATTAAATATAAAACATAATCAAACTAATTATTAAACAAAAAAAATTGTAGGTAAATTGTAGGACACATGTCATCTATATTTTTTCATGAATGCGTTTAAATACATCTAATATATGTTATTTTTTAAATAATTATATTGTTTTGCATTACTGAAAACTAAATTACAAGAAATAACTACTTAATTAATTTAAAAATGTTCAATTTTATGCAAGACATAACAAATCATGTACATGATAAGTACAAGTTAAAATAAATAATTACTAAATTTTGAATGAAATTGTTTAAAAACAATAATTAAAAACTGTATTGAAAAATAAACAAAAACAAATATTTTCTGGGCACAATTAATTATACATGGAAATATTATTCTTATACAACATAGCATGCACTAGGTTTGTAAACATAAATATCAATATTAATTAGTTTTTTATTAATTATAATATCAAGCCAATTTATATGCGAAATAACGTGTGAAAGTTTTTTTTTGTGTTTATAGGGTATGTCACGATCTTTTATATGACTGGATTAAGTGATCTCTTTATACAACTCTTTATTCACCAATTCTACCCATGACAGACTACCACAATTATAATTTTTTTGGAAGTTGTATATATATCAACTGTGCACAACTTGTTTCATATGCGAGTTATATTTTTCTACCGCCATCTGTGGTTGAAATTTATCACCCCTGTAAACTAGTATAGATGTCGCTATTAGTAATAATATATTTATTTCTTTATTAGAGTTTTTTTTACAACAATATTCTTTTTATATGTGTGCTTCTGAAACATTAACATTTACACTAAAATATGCCTGGATATTGTTTCAATTTTGAACTCCTTTTTAGGCTAGTTTTATATATTCAAAATATTTTGAGTGGTTCAAATTCTTCACAAAAAAGGGGACATCAATCTTGGTTGATGATGTCCCCCTGGGGATAAAATCCAGTATTGCGTTTTTGAAAAATTAATAATATATTAAATTATACATTTTTTCACTCTATAGATAAAACTTCGTATGGTAGGCGGAGTATTATTGTGAAAGAAACCGTAGTCGATGGTTAATTAAAATAAAATAAATTTATTAAGCTCCATAGGTAAGAAAAAATATTGTCACAGAAATAAGGATATATTTTGGTTTAATGAAATGTAAGATAAATTTAATCTATGCGATCCTATGATTTTCTAAAACATTTTTTATTTACTTGATATCTATAAAAGCATATTCATATAAATATAAATAATGTTCAAATATTCGCTACATCTGCATACTTAATAAATAACTTACATATATTTTTTTATTAAAAACCTTGGAATAATATTAAACTCAGTTTTATTTTCTTGAACATTTTCGACTCATAATCAAGGCAGGAATATAGTCCTGCGAGGTTATTAATGTTTTATAAATATCCCTGTATATATGAAATGTAATTATATTATTAATCAATTTTGATCTGATAAAATATAGCATTCTTTGTCCGATTTTTAAGAGTAGAAGGGTTTCAAAAATGTAATACTCGACGCATTTACCTGCACCCTGGCTTCTGATAAACTGATCCTCAAGGCGACCTCCTCCCTCAGGAAGACGTCGGGATAGTGAGTCTTGTGGAAGAGGGCCTCCAACTCGTGAAGCTGCTGAGGGCTGAATGTCGTTCTGTTTCTCCTCTGCCTTCTCCTGCCGAACATGTACTCTGTGAGGAGTTCTCCAGGCAAGGGGGACAGAAAGGGTCCTGCCATACTTGGATCGGGGTAGTTGATGATTTGTTTGTGCGAACACTATTTTATAATTGTTTTTTTCCGACGTGTTTACAAAAAAAATATTTTAAATTATTTTAATACAAACAGCAGTTGTGATAGTATAATTGTTTGATTTAAACGTGTACCATACATATGTCACAGTTTTTAGACCTTTTAAAAATAATATCGCAAATACGCCAACAAAATTGCGCACTTTGTATTTTTCGTAATTTTCGAATTTCACTCGGCGGCCATTTGCAATTTCTCGGCGGGCTTTTCTCGCCAACCCTTGGAGCAGACTACCCTCGCGAGCGCGCGCTTTCCCATTTAATCCCCCTGGCCCCTCCCCCCGCGGGTTTGGTGCTCCACGATTGGTCCACCGGCAGAGGGGAGGGTCCAAAAAAATCATCCATTAGGGGTAGAATATAATTCGTTTATGTTTATTATTATTGTACAAAGGGTGGGATGAGGAAATTTGAATTATCGTTTTCAGGCAACTGTCTGCTTCGTTGATTCGTAATTATTTGGAATTGGTACATTATTTTTACGGTTTTTTTATTAGTTCGTGTTATTATCATTATCATCATTAAACAACGAGTTGTTTTCAACGATCACATTGGAAACGCGTTTTCCAATCCAGGACAGATTCCTTACACTATTCACGAATGCGCGATATACGATTCTTAAAATTAAATATGATTAATATTATAATATTGTCACGGGTTGCTTCGGTTGGCAAATGTAAAAACTGGAAATTAATTAGCGATTTATTAATTAATTATTAAATGGACAACGTCACTTTACACGAATTAAACTTAACGTTATTTTTAAATCACACTATTTCATAATATATCGCTTGTATATGAACACTCGCATGTAGTATTTATCGCGTTTATTTATTTAGTTCGCCACTTGGGTAATTATTTCGTGCGATATCTGTCGCTTCGCAATTCACGACTGGGCATACTTGGCCATCGTCCGCGACTCACTTCGCACTGACCGATCTGTCAAAACAGGACTCTCACGGGTAGTATCGGTACTTATATACCCAAACCACGTTGGTTTTGAATCTTTTGGAAAATTCTTTTCCTTTCTGGTGTTTAGGAGAAAGTCCATCGCTTCTATGTTGTTGTATTTAGATGGTTCCTGAGTGCTGTAGGTTGTTCTAGAACGTAATAGAGGCTTCCATGTTATTGTCGTCGTTGACATATTACGAGAAAGTCTGTACGTAATATCTTTTACCCATTCGTTACGATATAAATATTTAAATATCGTTTTAGTTGCACAAACATTTTACAGCTTTCGTGCATCATACGTCAGTGTTGGTATCAGGACCTGCCTTAAGAATTAAGGTTTTGAGTGCTTTAAGGTTTGTTTTTTGCAATAGCAGTTCTTTTGTTTAGTAATTGTTTGAATGTAGAAAGTCAATGAAATATTTTCATATGTAATTTGCAATATATTTGTTCTGATCTATAATTTAATCAAGAAGATTTTTAAGAATTTGTGAAAGAGTAGATTATACAGTGATGTCACCACCATTAGCAATTTATTAATTTATTTCGAACTCTTTTGTATAAAAAGTTATGAATTTTTGTTTGTGATCATTATGTCGTTGGTCTTATGGTGGGCCTTTTATCATGGACATTTTATCATTGGATCCAATTTCCGTGGACCTATTGTCTCGCCACGGTTTTTCGAGTCATTTAAAAAAGCATAAATCGATTAATACCCAATAAGTGTGTTAAATGTCTTTAAATTGATAATTGATGTTATATTATACAAAAATCTTTCCAGCTGTTATTTGGTAATGTAAGTCAAGAAGAAATATATAATTATGAAAGAGTTTTGTAGCAAAAAAAGTATAGCTTATTAATTAAAAAAGTTTTAGAAGTCTCACAGAGACAGAGCTATTTTTATGGGGCACGTGTATGGAAGTCTTTATAGGGTGGCTCAGGGCTTATGACCTGTATGAGCTGATCACTTTACACAATGCTGATCAATTCCACCATAAGAACATCCATACATTATTAAAATTTTGAAACTTGTATATTTTGTCTAACTCAGTTTCTTTCATACATTCGAATGGATTACTCTAGAGACATATACATATACATATTCATGTGACATAGTATACATAGATTTCGTTTTTCTTTCATCGGGCCTCCTTTCGTATGTTTTCACATGCCTAAAAACTAACACAGTATTTTTTCAGATTTTCTAAAGGAGTTTTAGGGGTCGCTACCAGCTATAAACTTGCAGGGCTTAACCAAAAAATATAAGTTGGTATTTTAACTTTAAAAAATATATCAAGCAAATTTTTAACAAAATTTAGTTAAACTTTACATTAGAATCAAATAAATAATTACATGAAACATTCAAGAAATAAATATGATGAAAAAAAATGTATAAAAAATTTCATACATTTTTGAAGCACCCTACTTAACATTTTTAAAGTGGAATATTAGATTTATATTATACCCCGTAAAGACTTCCATAAACGTTTCCATATAAATAGCTTCGTCTCTGTGAGACTTCTATAATTTATATTATATTATATTAATAAATAATTCTCGCAATCCAGTAATTGTGCTCTTAGAACAAACATTCATATAATCAAAATATTGTTAAAGATATAACGATTGTTTAAGATTTTAATAGAGTCATAAAACATAACTAAATCATTATCAAGGATTGTTGATTACGTTAGACATTTAATGATGACGTTGGTGGTGGTAACGACACGTACAGAGAATGAGTACAGCAAGTATTCCGTACATAGCTCTACATGGCGTACCAGATGGACAGCGCCTACGACGGAGACGGGACACTTTTTACGTTTTAACTGCAGTTTAATAGAGATTCTATATCATCCATCTGATAAACCGATAAATAATACGAGTAATACGTGGCGTGATACGAAAAATTTCTGAAACACGGTGTGCACACGGGGACTATAAAAGCCGAGAGTTTCATGGTAACTACTTAGTATCTGAGAGGTTGTCTCGAGTTGAAAATCTCTTAAACATCTCCATCGTAGACGCGAGCTGTAGGGATACAAGACGTTAGAGTTTGGACGATCAAGGGTATGTTATTATGCACGCCCTTGATGCGTTCAAACTCCGACGTCTCGTATACGAATGCGGGTTTGGAGGCGTTTCCTGGATGTGGTCATGTCTCCCAGTGAGGACGATGATAAAGATGTTGTATAAATAAAATTGTTAAATATATCAATGTATTATATTTTAGATTGAATGATTCCTTTTTAAGTTGGCATTAGGATATTTTTTAAACCCTGAAAAATTTAGTTTAGTAAACACGACAAGCGGTAATAGAAAGCTAACTGAAAAGAAAACTGCGTGTAGCTTGACAGACATGGAGGCCAATATGTCGAGGGGTTCTAGGTAAACTAGGACATCTACGAAAAATGCATTTTTGACCTTTTTTTACTAATACACAGTAAAAACTCTTCTCCGGAATACAAACTTTAAAAAGTACTTTTTAAAGGGAAAAAAAAACTGAAGTAAAAGCCGAAAAATTAGCTCATTTTGTATGTAAACCTAAACTCCAAACAAGTCTCCCGTAAAATTGCTGTTTGTAGATGTCTTAGCTTACATAAGGGTCGTCGACGTCATAACAAAAAAACTAGCCTAAAAGACTCATTCAATTTAATACATTGCGTTGATTGCACTATTATTACCGGCTTTATTCAGTACATTGTAAAAAATATTTGATTACTTATATTATTAATATTTAATGAAACATGTTTATAATATTTTTTCTGTATCTTTCTATTCGATTAGTCTAATTGAAGGTTTTTTTAATCTAATCTAATTGTGTCAACAACCCATTCGTGGCAGGCAGACGCAGAAGTATAAATGAGATTAGATGCAAAAGCGCCACTTTGCACATGACAAGTATACAGGACGACGTGTTTGAATATGATTGATTATCTGGCCAAAAGTATCAATTTCATGGTTGATTTCTGATTTAGAAAGCGTGTGCGTGCGTTGTAAATTTTAGAAGCATTTTATCAAAAGCATATTAATTTTAAAATCTTCGTTCTGACTTAAAATCAGTTACAAAAACATCTGTCTATGTTTCATCTATTGGATAGTAGCGGTTTTCTTTTCTCATTCTCTGAAACACCGTAAATATTAGCACTCTTTCTTCTGTTCCCATTTTACTACATACGGATATATTTCTTTGTAATACATGATAATCAAAAAGGGTTGCATCGCAGGCAATGGGGCGGAGCTCCCCTTAATTTAAAAAACATCCCCTTTATTTAGTGGATACCTCATCATTAAATAACATTTTGGTTGATACCCCATCACCAAAATCATTTAAGGGTGTTTTGCCGGCCAGATACAGTTTACAAAAAGGGGTGATAACTAATATCATTATTGTTTTATCATTTATGTATACCTACAGAATGGTTATGTTAAACCGATTCGGGTAACTAGTTAAAATCCACGGTGTGATTTATCACACCGCGCTATGGCGATTACGAGCTACAACCCGTCAAAAATGACGTCTTTGCTAAGCCCTAGTATATATTTATATCATCTTTTTGGCGCTCCACAGAGAGGCGTCTGTGGCGACATGCGTAAAACGGCCGGTTCGGTTTTGGTGGCCCGGGGTTCAAGCACCATCGGCCGTTTTTTTAGCCGTGAATTCGAAAGAAATTACGGATGTTACACGAAGTTACAGGACAGACAACGAAATTATTATGTTTGATGTAAGAAAAAATGTTACTTACCATCACGCCTTTTCTCCGTGGGGGTAAGCAGAGAGAATAGAGCGCCACACTTTTCTGTCCTGACATACAACAATTGCCTCGTCCACATTCATCTTCGCGTGCAAGCTCAACGATTGTTGAGGCTTCTAACGGGACCATATTCCAGTATTTCCTTAATCATTATCTCAACATGCCCAAACCACCTGAGGATCCTTTTTAATTCTATTAATTATGCTAAGATAAGATTTACATTCACTGCTAATATCTTCATTCTTTACTCTATCATAAATGGATTTAACACACATACGTCTGAGGGATCTCAACTCTATTGCATGCAGTCTACTTTCGCTCCTCTTTTGCCAGCTTCAGGCTTCAACTCCATATATCAGTGTTGGTACCAGAATTCCATTATGTACCGCTAGTCTTGCCTCGGTAGAATATTTCTATTAGAAATTATTGCATTCAAAGCATGGTTCACCCTATTTCCCGCAGTCACTCTCCACTCGATATCTTTCTCAACCGTCCCTCTTCTATAGAAATACGCACTAATAAACAGTATAAGCATTTAGAAAAGCCATCGTGTGTCAACTTCTTCCTTCTGTCTTCTTTCCTTAATCTATCCCTCAATCACATTTCTGAGGTATGCGTTGTGTATCATTAATAAATAAAATAATATAAAAACATAAGAATTTATAAAGCGAACATAAATTTATAGTGATTGATATAAAATTGTACAATTTGTATTTGATATTCGAAATGTGACTGAGAAATTACATTGATTTCTGGAAAATAAATAAAGAAAGGCGAATTCACCAGAATTACGCTAGTTTAATATGTATCAATTGTGACGTTATATTATTTAAAATAGAGAGACATCAAATAAATTCATATAAAAAAAGTTTTTTAAATAACAAACATATATCATATTTTAATATACAATTAACTATGTAGTTAACAACATGAGTTTAATATTGAACAAATTGGTTGCGGGAAAATCATTTTACTTTTTTTATCCTTTTTATATTTTTTTGTGTTTTATGCTTTTGATATTGCCACTTATTATCACATTATTTAAATATATAAAATAAACAAAAAATGCATAAATTTATATAAATATAAAAAATAAACAGAAAATGTATAAATGTAAAAAAAACATAAAATATAACCAAAAATATTGCATGTTAAAATATATGCGTGAAACCCAAAAAGATAAAGCATTTTAATAAAATAAATGTTATGCATCTATACAGATATGATTAACATTGTATATTATACTTATCAGATGCGTATTGTCTTCAGAGTTAATTAAACTTTTTTAAATATAGTTATATTTAATTATTGCCATGAGGATGTTTATCTAATATTATAATTTATGTCAAATAGTCAAGTAGAGCTGATTTAAAATTCACCGATAGAATAACTACTCTGGAAAAAGGACGCCAAGGCTTGGTTGTGTCAAGTTGTATTAAAGTAAAAGTTCGTTTAAAGCATAGATTTTTGCATTCTCCGCCAATCAAACAATCATTTTCCGTAAAAGTCTTTGCTTTAAACGAACTTTTACTTTAATCCAATTTGATGATACAACCGGGCCTAACAGTAGCTGTTCTCAAAACCCAAGATAACCCAAAGCCAATGCCAACATAACCTTAACAAAATTTCACAAGTAAAATTTAAGAATTAAATGAATATATATTTTTTTTATTAAATTTATTTGGTAAATGTACAAACTTAAGAGTGTATTCAATATAATAAAATTAATACACATTTATAGTACACGCTTACTCACCTTTAAATGAGAATTTATTCTCTTGTTTAAAAGTGGGGGCATTGTCATATATGTATATATCTATTGATAATATAATCGTTAGCGTAAGACATTAGATTAAATAAGTAAGATATAGACAAAGAAACATTAGATTAAGTTATAAAAATTAAGACATTAAATTAAGTAAGTAAGTAAGATATAGACAATACACGAAGACAAAAATGTAAGACGTTAGATTAAGTAAATAAGATATACACAAGGAAACGTTAAATTAAGTTATAAAAATTAATAATTAAGAAGGTATTGTAATAACATTTAAAAGTATGTATATATTGGTTGTTTTTGGTAAGATTTTTTCATTGCGTTATTGTGATGGTTTTTTGTAGAATTGTAATGTTAACGACTTGTTTAAAATGTTAAATTTAAACAATTCGTCGAGGGTCCTTACATAAACAATTTTGGGTAATTTCGATTAAAACCTGTTTTATTCCAACGTATCTGGCTTATTTTCAATATTGTTGCATGGTTCCACTAGTACAGCGTTAACTGCAATTATTTTAAGTTTAGTAATATTTTTAAGCAACCATTTTCTTTGGCAAAGTAAGGATTCGAGTCTCGTGAGTGCTGCGAAAATATGAAAACGATAATTAAAACTTAAAGTTATTTAAATAAAGTGTTTTCTTTTATCGATTTACTAGCTATAAAACCTGTAAAAAATGACGTACTTTTATAATACATTTCAGCCAATAGTTAAGTCTGTGAGAACAGAGCAAGCTAGAGAAACGTAGCGTCTTGATAACGTTAGTGATGTACATTATTAAAAAGTTGTAATAATAATGTTTTTTTTTGCTTCTTATACCTCATTATTATTTAGTAGCGTTAGTGCTATAAATCCGCTGATTTTTTTTACATATAGTGCGATCTTTTAACGTATACATTTAATCGCTTAATCCCTTTTTATTTACTCTCAGAGGCAACATAATAAATTATGCATTTATTTAGTAAACTACTATATCCATTGTATTTCGAAATATTAATTTGTTTAGAAATCATTAAAACTAACATCAAAATAAGTCAAAAGTCTTATTCCTAAAATCCGAAAATATGAAAAAAAAAAAATAATCAGGCAATTTAAAAATCGATGCTGCCTGCTGAAACATAACAGTTTTAAATATTCAAACTTTATTTCCGTAAACTGGCTGCTTGACTTTTGCTCACAATCTCAGTAGCATTATCTGAAATGCTATTTTCAAACAATATCTTCCCCGCGACACCCGCCACCCCCCCCTCCCGCCGCGCCACCCCCCTCCCACACCCCTCCCCTTTGTCTTACCCACCCAGGGCCGGACGGGGTACAAAGCGGGCTACGTATACCTATACACCGTTGGAGGAATTAATTTTTCTACGTAATCAAAAAATTCTCGCCGCCACTGGCGGAAACGTCATAATTATTGTGCCATCCTCCTCTTCCTTTAAGGGCTAAATCACATCGCAAGTTTACTTGTGACGAGATCTTCTTTAATAATTGTGAAATAACTTTGTGGCAGCATTACATCCCCGATAAAAATAATTTCACTCTCCGTCCGTAACTTTCTAGTTTCCCGTAACTTCACGTTTTCAAATTAGTATGATATCAAAATTGTTATTAAATAATTTTTTTCAATATTAAGATTTTTTAAATATTTCAGTTTGATAAAAATTAAAGCTAGTAAGTGCATCCACTACTATTTTGCATATGTCATTGGTATTTATCATTAATCAAAATACATAATTCTCTATGTAACAATGTTCGTCACTAACGCTAACAGATGGCACAAACAATGCTGTATGTATTATGTATAAAATGAAGTACAAAAAAATATATAATTCTCTATGTAACAATGTCCGTTACTGAAGTACAAGAAGCAATAAAGCATAATTCTCTATTTTATAATATCCATCACTAAGGTTATCAAGATTCCACGCTAGGTAGCGCTAGTCTCACATAGCGGCCGAAATATTATTGAAATAAAAGTACATCATTTTTGACGGGTTATATCTAGTGTATTGATAATAAGAAAATACTTGGTTTAAACCACAATTCATTGATAAATTTTAAGAATACATTAGAAGACAACCAAAAAATAAATATAAGAAGGTTAAATAAAGAACAAATTTGATAACAACTTAAAAGGTACCTAACTATTTGCAAAAAGTATTTTGTTATTTTTTGTAAAAAAAATTTTTTTTTTTTCTTTTTTTTCTTTATGTCTATCTATATGTATACTTAAATATAAAAAAATATTTAGATATATATTTAATTTGCTGTTAACCCTTCTATATATTTTTTTAAATTTCTAATTCATCTAACTGTGTTAGTTGTAAGTGCAATTTCTTAACTCTTGTTAATATAAAAAAAACGATTTGTTTTCGAAAGATGATTAAAATTCCGAATATTTATTGGTACTTAAACATTAAACATTACAGTGCTCCTTAATTCAAATATCAAAATTTTTGGAAGTTTTATTGATATCTATACCTATAAAACTCAATGTCTGTCTGTTCTCTATACGAATCTACACCGATTCGACACAATTTTTGCATACTTATGCTTTGGGACCCGGCGGGTAACATAGGCAATATTTACTCCCTCCCCTTTTACCCCTTCCCATCCCCCTGATATATTTTTAATGCAAATCTGTACCGTTCGACCGATCGGAATCAGAATTTGGAAACTTTTTATTGACATTTCCCTCCTCCTCTTTTACCCCTTCCCCTAACCCAATTTTTGCATACATATTCCCGTAGGAAAAAATAGGCCATATTTCTTCCCAAGATATCCTACCCTTCCCAGCCTTGATTAAATAAAAACATTGTTCTAATTAGAGGCTTTGCAAAACAATGGAACCTTTGTTTCCCCCCCACAAATTTATTTTCAACTTAATCCTTAACCCGTGCAACGCCGGGTACGAAGAGCTAGTTCTATATAAAAAATATAATTTGTTTACCTCTATACTTATTATAATTTTTAGAATGCATTGTAACCTTATGAAGGGACCATCGAAAAATTTTGATTTATCAATAGTGGTGTAAACAGAGTGCTTTCTTTTTAATAATATTATCTAAATATAATAATTTCATTGTCTCACTGTCCGTAACGTCCGTAACTTGCTGTAATAAGGCTGGAATTACAACTTTAGATAAATAGAGTGCGACACGCACGTGTCGCACTCTATTTATCTAAAGTTGTTTGGTAGGCGACACGTGACACGTGTCGCCTACCAAATATGATTGTGCTTTTTTACGGGCGTACGGCTAGTGTCTTTATAAAATATTTCTGTGGACACTTCTTACATTTAGGTACAGATGATTTCTATTCATTGATAAACCCTGTTGATCCCACGATCATTAAATCTTTGGATTTAATGTAATCGTAGAGAAATTAAATAATTCGTAGCAGTCCATAGAATAAAGAAAGGGTCGCTGAGACGATTTGGTAATATAGAACCTTCGATAAGAGTGTGGTGTATTAACCCCTCTGCCTACCCCTACGGAAAAAAAGTGCGATGGTAATTTAGTAAGTAAAGAGAGCAATTCACATGGTGCCTTATGCAAGTTAAGAGTACTTGTAAAAGAATTGTGATAAAACAAACAAATAAATATATGTTGAATTTCAAGTTAACACTCAAGTATATTCTCACTATATTTATAACGGGAAGTTCACATTGGATATTAAATTTGTTTGGAGGCCTTGTCAAATACCATCAAATCTATTAACTCTATCTTATTTCGGCATTATCACTATCTTATTTTCGCAGCACTTCAACTCACAAGACTGGAATCTTTACTCCGCCAAAGAAAATGGCTTGCTTAAAATATTACTAAACTTCCAATTATTGAGGGCTCAATTGCAGCCAACCAGTTAAACCACGCAATAATATTGAAAATAATCAAGATTCGTTGAAAGAAGAATCGATGAGAGAAGAACGAATGAAAGAAGAAACAAGATCGAAAAAGAAAGAAAAAAAAAGAAAAAAAATATATATATATAAAATACCTACAGCTGCATAAGGCTTGGCATGATCTTAATAATAAAAATATGTATAAATTTAATAATGAATAATAAAAATAATAAAAAAATAAAATAAATAAATAAAGATCTTTATCGAAATTCCTCAAAATCCCAAAAATATTGTTGTAGGTCACTAAGCCTCGATGAATTGTTTAAATAAAAAAAATACAATTCTAGATAAATATTAAACAATTAATTATATAAAAAATACGTGTAAAACAATACGTTGGGATACCAGATTTTTTTTGTTTTTTTGCAGTAATTACATATATAATAAATCAAAGCATAAAATGAATCATGAATATTTTAATCCACCTCTTAATTCTTGTTACTTAACCAATCTACCTATCTTTTTAACTACCCGGTTATTTTATCTACCCCTTTTTACTTTTTGATTCAATTTCTAATATTATCATTCTTTTTGTATTGTAACTGTATTTTCCTATATTGTATAATTGTGACTTAATCTAGAATAAGAAAAGTATTAAATTGAGAAATGTAACTGCCCCAGAACAGGCTTCACCTGGTGGGGCGTTATAAGCTAAGTTTATAAAAAGTGTTATATGTGATAATATTAAAACAAGTAAATAAATAAATATACCAAAAGTGTTCTCGAACAACGCCACTAGTTTATATGAAACTATTTACTAATTTGTCTTCAAGACTCTCAACCTCCTGGTGTGATGGCCCTCTCCACGGTGGTGATTAAAAAACTTTGTGAGGAGACGTAACAAAAACAATAACTGATTTTGGAGGGAAAAAACCCAACAAGGTTCGCGGCTGGTGCTTAGACTTCCTCATTTTTTTGCTTTTAATTATCCGCCATTGTGACGGGGAATTATTGTGTGCGAATTAATTCAGATTTTAATCAGTCACTTTTATTTTTAATAAAGATGTACGGTGCCATTCAAGACTGAAATAAAAACAAAGTCTTTATTTTGACTACGTCATTAATAGTAAATTAAATTTATAATTGACTTTTTAGTTTTTACCAATCGAGTAAATGTATTAATATTAAACAATTCCGGAAATAATTTCAAGATTATTAATACATTGAAATCATTTTAATTTGTTACTATACATTGTATCCTGACGGAGTGACCATTGGCCCTGAAACATGTTGATATTTTCAATACATAAGTGATGAAAACAAAGTACATTTTTATTAAATATATTAATAATGTCACTACAAAATCAATTTGTTCTTTTTGAAGAAGTCATTATCTTTTATTTACAAACAATAATTATTTACATGAATCTCGTACATTTAAAAAAAAGATAATAAATTTAACAATTCTATTGTACAGCTTAATTGTAATGATTGCACTGCCTTATATATCAGAAAAAGAAGTCAAAAATTTATATTGAAAGGCCAAACGTATTGTGATGTTTAAACATTCCGAGTTTTCAGGATTTTCAAATCATTTAATGGAAAATGATCAGGATTTTTTTATCGAAATTTGAGTTTTTAAATGTAAATAATGTTGGTCTTGAATTTATTGGATATTGGATAATTTACAAAACATTTAAAAGTAAACAAAATGTCATAAATAATCAACTAAATTTTACCAGAAATCCTATCCTATACTTATTTCTAATAATTTTAGATTTTTATTATCATTTTTACGGTCAGGTGCGACTTATATTTAGAAATATATTTAGGTATTTTTTTATATACTTAACAAAATATATTTTTTTATATTAAGGTTTAGTTTTTTCATGCTATGCAATGACGTTTATTTGTATGTATGTTTCAGAATTCATTTTTTCAGATAAGAAGGGTGGTTCATGTCGTTCGATATATTTTCTTTTCAATGTAGATACTCCTGACTTAAATATATAGATGATGCATAATTTATATATAAAATATCAATATTTGATAATTTTTACACTTTAATGAAGAAAAACTGGTGTAATTCATATTGAATTATAATGCTTACTACATGAATGTTAATAATAAATGTTAATAATAAAGTAAAAAAATGATTTTTTATTGTAATAATTTTTTGTATTTTTAGTATTAATTTTATATTCAACAATCTCAAGGATTCAAATTACCGTACCAGTAAATTACTTGTATAAAAGTTTTAAAAAGTTTGATAATGAAATATAATCGTTTATTTAAAATTAATAGCTTAGTATTTAAATATATATATTGGAAAATAAATTATAAATTATATTGGAAAAACCGATCGGAATTCAATGTAAGAGTTAAAGAGCGTTTGAGATGTCTGAATCATCATCGTTTTTCTGAATTTGAAAATGATTTATTAGAAAATGATCACGGTTTTGATAAAAATTTAGGACTTTCTATTTTACATATAAATAATTTTAGTCTGAAATTGAATACTTTAGAATCATTAGAAATTAGTAAAGCGTGTAATAGTACAAACAACATATTATTAACAACATATTTTTAACAAAATATTATTAATAATCATTAAATTTTACTACAAGCCGAATTCTAATTTTTTTTTCCAATAATTGCGAGTAATCAAGAACTTCAGCAATAATATATAAAAATAAATTTTCATATAATTTAGAAAAACAAAAAACAAAAGACATTATTCATTTCGATATTTTGACATATATATAACACCCTGACGATGGAAAGGTATTTCTGAAATATGTAGGTGTAATTAATCAAATAATGTAAGTAGATTATACTAATAATACAATCAATATTTTTAAATATATATTTATTAACCTTTGTTTATACAGGCAAGTACATACCTACATGTATCAATTAAAAGGAAAAAATATTCTAACAGACAAATATTAAAATACATCAATGCATTTAAGCATACAAATAAATATATTAATAAACACATTACCTTCCTTTCGTCGCGCAGTCGGGTAAAAATAGATAAAGCAAAAATATTTTTAAAGAAACACAGTGAAAATTATAAGTTACAAAGTATATGTCAGTTACAATGATAACCGGAAAACAGCCAGTCCTCAATAACAACCAGTAACTACACATTTGAAACAGTGGAACAATTCACATACCTTGATTCCATCGTTACTAACGATAATAACACTAGCATAAAGACTGGGAAAATAATCTTTGCAGCAAACCGGAGCTATTTTGGACTCATTGAACAATTGAGGTAACACCTACTGTCCAGAAAAACTAAAGCCACACAAGACATTAATTAGACCAACAACTTACGCCTCGGAGACCTGGATATTAATTAAGCACGACGAAAACAGACTAGACACATTTGAAAGAAAAATCTTACGCTGAATATATGGACCTATTAATGACGGTCAAACACAGCGTAAAAGATACAACACCGAGCTCTACGATCTTTACCAGGACATGCGTAGTCAAGTTCATTAAGATTAACAGTCTGCTCTGGCTGGGACATCTACACCTTGTGGGTGATCTGGAGCCTCCAAAAAGAATATTGTTTAATGACCCAATGGGAAGACCAAAACTGCGGTTGTTAGATGGTGTCGTTGCGGACTGCCGGGCCCTGGGGCAGCAAAACTGGAAAATGGCAACCAGCAACAGGACAGCAAGGAGGACTTTCTTGGAGGCAGCTTGGACCCACCAAGGGTTGTAACGCTGAGGATGGATAGTGAAAATTGAACAATCAGTATCAAAATAATACCACAAGACATTTTTAAGCTAAAATTAATTGATTTAATTTTTAAATTACTATAAATAAAATATTTTATTTTTATATTTTTTACTCCCTTTATATTAACTCGTGGCGTCTGCTTGCTTGCCGTCAACAAAAACTTTGTATCGATTTTTGACCCTTTTACCGTGATCCAATCGAGCTGAAACTTGGCGACGATCAAGAAGATCTATCAAATTATCGTTAAAATAATTAGTGTAGTATAATTTCGGATTTTTCGAAATTTTATTGGTTTTTTCAAATTGGAATCATTCAAAAGTTTGATTACGGCGGCCAGATAACGTCGCGGAATATTTTCTAAATTTGATTACTCCGTCGGTATGCATAATAGGTACTTCACTACAAATGTCGAAAATCTAAATTGACTGACAAATGTTTTTAGAATTTAATTTTCAAAACATGAAGTGTCTTATCAAAGCTCAAAACATCTGACATTTTAGAAATATATTAAATTACTGTAAGTTTAGTGTTATGTTATATGTTTTAATTCGTCTTTAATTGTTATTATATCTTACAAAGAAAGGGAGTATAATAAAAACTTGGTTTTTATGGGTTACTTTTTTTTTAAATAGAGATGCGAACATGTGTCACAATAATGTTCTTACCATTTTTATATTAATCTAAACGCTTGTGTTATGAAAATAGGACAATCTTGCTGGTGTCTTGGAACGGGGCTTAAACCACCGACCATTGGATTACTAGGCGGGAGTCATAATCACTATACCAGCAAGTTATTCTCTGTAATTACGTATAAACATTTAAAAAACATTAAAAAAATAAATAAGCACAATAGGTATTTATATTTGCAGTGAAAATAAAACCTATGAAAATAAAACATAATTATCACGAGAAGATCTCTATGAAAGCTGTTTCCGCAAAATTATTAAGATCTCAAAACTGACTGCAGATGTCTAATAAGTTTTAATGAACTACGCATATTCACTCTTTTCAATACCCAGTATTTGCAGTCTGGATAAGGCGTGTGAATGTGGTAGTTTGGTCTTGACGTAATTAATATACCTTTTGAACATGTTGACGGGGATAATGAGTTACACTTCTGATCTAAAATACGCAGTAGAATCTTGCTGCTTTATCTGGTACGCGAGGCGAGGGTGCAAAGGGAGTTCACAAAGAGCGAAATCTACCCAGAGTGACGTACAAAGGCTGGTGAGGAATTCACTTAAGCGATGAGTTTATATTTTGTGAGGAAAATTAAAAACAACTAATATAGATCGACCCTCACTTCTACGATACGTTCCTCAGAGAAATATTATTGTTTTATTGGAAACAAATTAGACGAGCCAATTAGAAATACGTTGCCGCGAGATAGTAGTCACAGAATTAATTACACGAAATCGATGATTTTACAGCACTCTACATCTTAAACTAAAATTGAAGATACTAGAAGGTTCCAGGATGGTCCACACGAATCTTGAATCGATTGGGTTACTCTCGTAAACTCTTGAAACCTCGAGAAAGCGACATTAGTTATATATAACGACCGGCTACTGCACAGTCAGACGTGTGCATTGTTGACAGCGGACCAACGCCTTAGAAATCCACAGGCAAGCGAATAGTGCAGTGGTGTGGTCAGCGCGCACGTGTGTATTCCAGAGATAGTAAATCAAGGAAGTACCTACTGGCGAGCGAGAAGTTTTGTAGTGCGAACCTGGGGCATTTAAATAATGTGCATCAGTATATGATAGACAATTTATACAAGAGTGATAAAAACTGCAGCGAAGATAATTAACGCGTATTACGAAATTGTATTATTAATGTGTGTAAAATATTGTAGAAACATTTACTGTGCATTTAAGCTCCAATAAATTCGTGTCCGTTGACTTTGCGTGTTAATTAAATGTTAAAATAGTTTTTGGTGTTTCATTTGCCTCCCACAGGATAATATATAAATATAAAGAAAAATGTATCCACGGGAAAATTATATACATATACGTATTATGTTAATGAATAATATGACGTTTAATTGACAGTTGAAGGCGTCCCTATAAAAAGGGTCTATACGCAAAAACAAAATTTTACAGCACAGAGAAAAAAAAGTCGGTGAAATAAAATACCAGAATTTCAATATTTTATTTTCTTAAATTAATTTGCGAAATACGGAGATTAATTTTACATTTTCTTTGATTAATCATGTTGTTAAGCAATCCCAGTGACATCGTCGAACTGTCGGCATCCGTCATATTTGTTACAACCAGATGAATATACACCCTTTAGCCAACTTTTGAAGTCCAATTTCGGCAAAATACCGCACATGGTGACCATTTTAAAACAATAAAATCACATTTGTCTTGATAAACTATATGTATAACCCTTTTTATAGGGACGCCTTCATTTGTCACCGTATACTGAAGGAAAAAAATTAAATGCGCTTAGAAAGCCATATCCGCATACCCCACATTATCCTGTGCCACTTCTTGAAAGGATGAAAGCTGCTGATTGATTTCGCCACCTCGACGATCTTTTCGGCGAAGGAACGACTGACAAAATGGCAGGTCAAGAATGGCTCGATGGCTTCAATTTAAAGCTGGTGAAGCCAGCTTGGACAACAAGTCAGGAAACGTTCAGATTTTGATGACCAGGCCCTTCTGGTGGCTGTGGAAGAGGACGAAAGTTGCACCACCAGGACACTCTTCGCCCGCAGAATCGACCGTCTTCCAATTAAATGGGAAACAATAATTGACATTGACAGTAATGATACTGTACATTGTTTTGAGTTTATTTTCATTTTTATGTAAGAATATAATTTTCAAAAATCGGCGTATATTTATGAACCAATCTTACTGGTAGAATTCCACTTTAAAAATATAGAGGTAACATCCCCAGTGACGACATCTACTTTTTATAGTTTATTTTTTACCCTGAACAAATTACATGTTAGAAAAAAGCCACACATCTCACTAGGATGAACCTGTGTCGTTTTTGTGTACAGGTATACAATTTACAATAGAATGAGAACAAAATACTATACAGGTGTCTCTTAGCTACTAGCAAAAACTATACAGGTAGATTTCCGCCTTAATAATGAGTCGAAAATGTTCAGGAAACCATGACCTAACATCGATAATTATGGAGATACGCAATATCAAAGTTTGCATTTTTTTCAATATTTATTGCAAAATTAAAATTGCAAAAACTTTTTTTTTCAAAAAAAATGGTCTATCATTAACGTGACTTATATCGATTTCGCTATAATACAAATCGAATATAATGATTAAAAAAATGATATTTCAAAAATTGAATATATAATATTTTACAAGGTTTTTATTATTTTATTTGAGTTATCTAAGTATGCAGCAAATGAATTTTTCGTAATCGATACAAGTTACTGTAATAATAGTTCAACTTTTTGTAAAAAATAAGTCAGAAATATTAAAAAACAAAATGCAAACTTTGACACTGCATATCTCTCTAATTATCGATATTATACGAGGTGTCGTATAAAATTAATAAAATAATTGTAGATATACTATAATATAAAATATGGATACAAAAACAAGCAGATATTATTGAATACAAAAGCAAAAGCGAAAGTAAAAAATAATAGAATTATGTAAAAAATTATATTTTTGTTCGCGTAGGTATATGAAAAGTGAAAAAATACCTATTGTTAAACCAGCAAGTAAATGAATTTCTACAGTTCTACAGTTCTAATTCTACAGTTTGGTATTTTTGCAAATGCAGTTGACAATAATGTCTTCATGCAATAGGAATTACTGATTTTCGACTAAAGATGGCTTTAAAGTCCTTTAAAAATATAATGCAACTTTCAAAATTTAGATAATGTGTAGATGTTCTTACGGTGTAATTGCATTGTGTAAAGTGATCACTTAAGTCAGGTAATACAGGTCTTTAGCCCTGTGGCTACCCTATTAAGACTTCCCTACATATTTCCTATATAAATAGCTCTTTGAGATTTCCATAATTATTAATCATATTTGAAAAATTCTATTGCTAAAGTAATAGATTGATTTAACTATATTAATGTTATCTCTTCACATAAAAATAAATAACAGACAGACATATTATTCTTATGCAGCATTCGCACACACACACACACACACTTCCGGCCGCGTAAGTGTGCGTGCATCGTGTACGTATCAATTTTAAATGTGTGTCGCTATTTCGGCTCCGCAGAACCAAATATACGGGCTAAAGGGTGCACATTCTCACAGTGCTGCTTGTAAACGCCGGGGTGTGGATTTAATCATTTTCCACCCCTGCACGAGGGTGGCTCCCTCTCCCCCTTCCCTCCCCCCGCCCGCCACCCGCGGCACAGCAACGAGTTTTTAATTAATCCGCAAAGAGCATTGTTTGTGTCGCATTGTCAAAAAGAGATGTCGCGAAATTTGTAATCTCACCTTTGAAATTCGGCAAAATTAAAAAAAAAATCAGCAAGAGAGCGAGTTTTAATTATTATTAATGAAGGGCTTTGATTAATATTTAGAACTTCAACGTTTATTAATTAATGTATCTCAATTTTAAATGTTTAATATCTACTTTTAATGACAGTTGTAATTAGATACTACATTGTTCAGATAGGAATAGGGGGCGTCCGCGAAAGACCTGGCACGATCAGGTACTACAAGTATTTGAGGATGGCCCTGTTAAAAGCCGCAACAACCGTAGAACGTGTATGAGATGATATATGAATGTGGCCGAAGCAAAAGTGGTGTGCCAGGATAGAAGAGTGTGGCGTTCAATCCTCTCTGCCTACCCCTGCGGGGAAACGGCGTGATGGTTAGTTAGTTAGTTAGTTTTGTTCAGATAGAAAACATACAGAAATTAATCCAGCCCTTAAATAATTTCTGTTGTAAGTGTAATGTTAATAACTCTCCCCCTCCCCTACATTAATTTTTAACATTATTGTTTGGCCATATTTTTTTTATTATTAGTTCTAATGGTACCTCTGAAGAAAATGGGTGTCTCCAACGAAAGGCTTTAATGCTTTTAATCGTTTAGTGGATTAAAATTCCACTCTGTCAAGGAAACGACGATCAATTAAATTAAACTGAAATATTTGATGATAAAATTTTATTATAAAAAGATATTAATACAAACTTGACAGACTATAGGACACAATTATCTTATTTAGCTTTATCGCTTTATCTTTCTTTGTATTAGGGCATAGAAATTTACCAGAAAATGGCATTACTGGTAAATAGGTAAAACTCAATACCGGTTCACCGATAATTTACCAGTTTTTATAAACGTGTCGACAAGTAATCACAAATTGATGACAAATTGAAAAAAAAATTTTTATGAAAACAAATTGTTATATTATAGTGATATTTATTTTACACGATGATTATTTATTATATTATATTATACACAACGTTATCTAAAAGAAATTAGCTACTTTAAAATACTCTTACTTAAAGGTTGATCTTTTTGGCAGCCATTTATTTATCTATCTGTTTAATAAACATTTCATTAATATCTAACGGCCATAATAAATTCGAGTTTTTATTAAGAATCAAAAATAGTAACTTATTTTTAAATAAAACACAATACAGAAGTAAAATAAAATAAAGAGGTTATTTAAAAATCACTTAGTAATCAATATTGATGTAGTAAATTGATGAAATTGCAGTGACTGAATTAGAAAAAAAACAATGTATGTTGCGAAAAGACTTCACGAGTCTTCAGAGCATCGTAAGCTTGACTAGTTATTTTTGCGATGCTTAGTCTCGGATCCCCAACGCACCTACGCGAATTGTATTACATCCAAATTCCACAGAAAAAAATAATTATTCAATGTATTGAGTTTATTCTAATATTATCTTAATTATTGAATCTGTTACTTTTATTACAATATTAAGATATTATTTATGTTTGTATATATAAAAAAAATCCACTACCATCTGATATAAATGAATAGCGATTATCCTCGTTTTAATAAAAAAGTAACCCATAAAAACCAAGTTTTTATTGTACTCCCTTTCTCATTTACAAGTTGAAACATTTTTTTTTCGCTTAACCTACTCGTTGGGCTTCGGTCGGGCGACGCTACGAAAAGGAGTAATAAAAAATTTCCAGAATCCAAAATTATACTATAAATAGGTTTCGCGTCTACCAGACGCGTTGAAATATTTTCATACAACTTAATAAGTTGTATGAAAAAACCATACAAAATTTGAAAACTCCAAAAATTTATTAATTTTTTTTAACTAAAATTTGATAGATCTTCTTGATCGTCGCCACGAGTCTGCTTGCAAAGTTCCAGCTCGATTGGATTACGGGAAAGGGGTTTAAAATTGATCCAAAGTTTTTTCGTCAGACAAGAAGACAAGCAGACGCCACGAGTTAATATAAAGGGAGTAAAAAAACAAATTAAAATAAAATGTTCTTTCACATGATCATATGAAATGCCACTGCTGTCGGTAGGTACCACAACCCACCCTTATATTTCTCCCTGACTGGTCTAAAAATATTCTTAAATGATTATTATATTCCCTTTTTATCAGTATTCATCCGAGATTCTGGGTCCAGAGAGTAAACATGCACAGAGCGAGTGGCGCCTGCCTACTTCATTATTATATTTCCCGCCTTCTCCTCGATTAATTAATCGCTTTAAAAGATTAGTTTTTTCAAATCGGAACAGATGAATGCCAACAATATCGTATTGTGTTGTATGCTTCTATTGTCTGGAGTACTTAGTACTCGGTAGAATAAATAAATTGATTAGACTGGTTGGTAGGTACTAACATAAATGTACATTTGTACATATTAGGTACATATATTATGTAGAATAATTATGAATTATTCCATGAAACACAGACATAAAAAAGCCATCATCTTTTAAATTCAAGAACACATTCATATTTGTGAAGTTGTAATTTTTCAGAACGAAGTTCTGTGAAGTTTTTAAAACCAAACTAATTAATCAATTAGAAAGACATACAGAAAAATCTATTCCACGAAAAAATATTTTGGCTACTACCGGGATTCGAACCCGGGTCACCTTTTTTCCGGGGCCGGTGCTCTGACCACTAAGCTATAGGAGCCTTGTAGATTCCCTGAATATATCGACCTTATATGTAATTCTCATTTTTATTAATTGATTAATTTTTTTATTTTTGGCCATAGAGCAATCCATTTTTTTGATACGGTAGTTCAAATTATTTTGTATATAAAAAAAAATCAATTAATAAAAATGAGAATTACATATAAGGTCGATGTATTCACGGAAATCTACAAGGCTTCTTTAGCTTAGTGGTCAGAGCACAGGCCCCGGAAAGGAGGTGACCCGGATTCGAATACCGGTAGTAGCCAAAATATTTTTTCGTGGATTAAATTTTTCTGTATGTCTTTCTAATTAATTAATTAATTTGGTTTTAACATCTTCTTTTATCTTGACGATTGTATTTTAAAAATTCATTTTTATTTTTTTCTCTTAAGAAATGAATGGATAAATTATAAAAATATACGTTCATTGGAAGATTTTCTCGCCATTGAGAAATCATATTAAAATAAAGTTTTGAACGGTGTGACAGCATATTTAATGCAAGCCATTGTTGGGATTAAAAAAAAGCGCAAACATATGATGTTTAGCCAATAAGATAGTTAGTAAAAGACTCTAAGGAATTGGACAAAAAGGGTTCGAGAGAAAACCCCCCACACTTTTGATTTTATTGACATACTGTTTAGAAAAATTACATTTTGTTTATAAAACATTTATCTTTTCCGAATGCCTTTGTTCTTCATTATATTAACCTAAAAACTAAACTTTTAAAATAATGCAAACTGACGGATGTCACCGGAATGTATAATGTCCGATTAAGTAATACAGTATTTTAATATATTTTCTTAAATGTTTATTATTATATATTAAATTATTATTATATATTGATTAGGTAGGTCGCCCCAGATTAACCTGGGAGAAACAACAACAAAAAATTGTATGAAAACAGAATGGGTCTGGACTGGTTAAATCATATGGAAGCATAAGACAGGGGAATTTGTCCTCGTCCATGTGGAGTCTTTGGGCCTCCCACCCTGCTAGGAAAAGGGGATGAAGACGATGATGACGTTGATGAATAATTGAACTAATTCGGTTAAATTAATGAATAATTATTGTTTTGTTATCCAGAATAGATTTTTCAGACAAATTTTAAAGTTATATCAGGAAGATATTGCCAATAATATAAGCCAAATATTGATTACAATATTTGTGGTTGACATACAAGTGAAGCTAAATAAAAGTGTGTAGATACAAATATTTCCATATTTACTGCATTAGGTCGGTTATTTTCTATCTTGTAAGTATAATTTATTTCAACGTTTTTAATTAAAATATTAGAGAAAATGAAATTTAATGTACATATACTAAAACTTTTTACTAAAACTTGTTTAATAAATATCAGTAAATATGATAATTGAATAATTGTAATAAGTCCAAATTAATAATGGAAATAGACAGTGTAAAACAATGATTTATAAACTGATTAATTTATTTTTAAATATTTTTTAAAATGCAATATGTACATTGTTTCATTGCTATTTAAAACATAGTTTCTTGTTAAAAAATATTTGCATATTAAACTATCTTTAATATTTTCAACAACAAGCGACTCAATTATAATTACATATTTACAATATTCACCTGATGTTTACTGAAACGAAAAGCCTTGAAAATAAATACTTCATGTATATTACAACCCAAAGCTTCCACTATTTAAAAAAAATATTTATAAGCTGATGCTCTTTTTATTTTATTATGATTAAACACATACTATTAAAATATGACAAATACCCACCTAGCAAATAGAGTGTTTGAACACGAGTATGGATAAGTTATTGGGAAATGGATTTGATACAGGTTTACGGAGGGGTCGAGGGGCAATGAAAGGAAGCAACCTTTCACCTTATTTTCCTACGAGTCCAGGTAAAATGACTGGTTCCTCCCTTATCAGAAGGGTGTTACGTCTCACTGTCCTCTTCTGGTTCACTTTGTTCCTTATCTGGAGGATTTGCACGGTCACGTAGGTACACAGAAAAATCCCCGCAGGTCAGCGCAGTCAAACAGTTAAAAAAAGGCACGTCCCAAAATCGAGCAATATTGTATCAAAATCGTAAAACCAAGATTTTAGTAGAGCGTGCACTATGGCAAGGTGTAGGAAACAATATATGTGTTCAATTTCAACGCAACAATTATCATGGAGGGGTAGTACCACAGTATACTAAGAACAGTAATACGTCTTCATACAAACTGGCCGCTACCCTTTAGAATGTGTGCGTGCGTGCTCGGCGCCGTGTACGCACGCATTGTGACGCACACATTCACATAGAATATGGGGGCACAAGGCGGCGGCAGTAAGGGCCGTGCTTTCGGTGCCATTCGCGCTCGCAGCCGCCGCTTTAGAAAAAAAATGCGCTTCCTGAAAAAAATGCCTTTTTTATGTTTGTGGTGCTTTACTAAAAAGGAGTGTTAATTATCACAAAGACTGTGAGTTTTTAAAAATCTACGTTGATGTTAATCAGCGTAAAATCGGCACATCAATTTTTGAACAATTAAAATATATTGAATTTTATTCGGGTTTAATGTCCACCTTATGCGTCGGAATCTCAGACGCAACGAGTTAAAAGAAAGGGAGTAAAAATAATGTGACAACCCTAGCGTCAATGCAAGAGTAGGCTAATAACTCGCCGACAGGCAGGAGATAAACTACAGTTCTGGGTATACTGTGGTATACCTTGTTGAATTTTAAATAGTGAGCAAACCATTTTAAAAATGGTATGCTCTCTCTTTAAAAATGCCGATTGTTTATTTAATATTAGCTTTAATCCGTCAAAAATGAGTGTCTTTTTGTTTGATTTTTAGATTTACATTAATTGGATATTTTTATGCATACAAAACAAAACAAAACAAAATTCTCTTCTTCTTTGATAAAATATGTTAGAATTTTTTTTTTATTTCAGAACTCAACATTTTTTATACTCTGCTTTAAATGAATTCGTAATGAGCTTCAGTTTTTCACAAAATTAATATTAAAATTTAACGCGAAATCGTAGCATTACTTTTTGTTTGTAAAAAGCGCCATCCGTTAGTGATGGACGTAGGGATACGTAGAGATTTTTGTTGCTTTTTATATCTAGGTATCTCATCATTAGCGTTAGTGACGGACATTGTTACATAAAAAATTATGACTTTTAATTGCCATGTATCGTTAAACGTATTTTGGTATTTATTGGATGTTAGTACTTTCTCACAAAATACATTGAAGTTTGATTAATATGTTTGTAAAAAAAATGAAATCGGTTTAAATAATATTACGAAACATTTGCCGCCAACGTCGATGTAAATTGAATGTTTTCAAATACTTCGGACAGAAACCAATCCCGATGATTTATGTACTAAAAATGAAATAAAACTCTTGTGAATAGCGAGTACTCTTTCAATGGTAGTTTTTATGCAACTTTCAGGCCAAATTGAAATTAGGAGATGAACATATTCATCAAATTGGACGAAATGTTTAAAAGCTTTTTTGCCCTTTTAAAGGCTTTGTGTTGTCGTGTTATTGATATTTAGGCGGCCTCTGTAAATGATGTTGCCATATTTTTTCTGTTGCCTTTGTAAATAATGCTGCCATTATAATACTATAAATAATATTATTTCGTTACTGAGTGAATGCATTTCTTCTAGTTAGTCACACTAGTTAGTTGACGAAAAAATAATTCTAGAGTTTTTGGATTTAAGTGGTCTCTTCTCATTAGGTATTCTTGTTGAGATAATCGTCGGCAATAATTTTTATATATTTATTTATATTTTTTCAATTGGTTGAGCAACTTGGTAGATTGACATTTAAAAAAAATCAAGAACTTCAGCAATGATATTTAAAAATATATTTTTAAATAATTTAGAAAACCAAAAAACATAATTCATTTTGAAATTTCGAAAACACCCTGTCGATGGAAAGGTTTTTCCGAAACATGTAGGTGCAATTTAATGTATATAAGTAGGTTAAAACAAATAATAATTAATTTTTTATTTATTTATATACTTACGAACACAAAATGTATAAAAAAAGTAGACTAAAATACAAAACATCATAATATTTTGTTAATAACAAAAAAGGAAAATATAAAAATATAATAACTCAGAATGGCATTGCTATAATGTTATATGATCAAATAGAATTTAATTAGGTATTTATGTACGTTTAAAGTTTCTATGAGAAATGTCAAGGCATTCATTAAATGTCAATATTTCCAAAATATACCAGAGTTTCATAACGGTACACAATGGAATTCTGTTACAAACACTGATGTACAGAACTGAAGCCTGCAACTGGCAAAAGAGGAACGAAAGTAAACTGAATGTAGTGGAAATAAAATCACTTAGACGTAGGACATATATGTGCCAAATCCATTTATGAAAGAGTGAAGAATGAACAAATAAGAAAATAATGTAAATAATGTAATGAATTTAAAAAGGATACCTGGAGTGGTTTGGCCATGTTGAGTGAAAGAAAGGATGGTAGGTAGGATGTATGACATGCAGGCGAATATGTGACGCTCCATCTTCTCTGCATATCCCCACCGTGTAACAACGTGATGGTGACTTAATTAGTTAATTTCATAAATAAATTCGTAAAAGTGTGTTTATAAAATTTATTTCTATCAAATTTTAAAATAATATTAGTACTTATTTTACACCATATTCATTACATCAAAATGTATTTTTGTGTTAATCGATACAAGATACAATTGATAATTTGTATATAATACCAAAACAAATTTGTGGTAACATTATTTATATTAATAAAAAGAAAATACTTTGTACAAAATAGTATTCATTGAATAATCAACATGTTTTGGAGGTACGTAACTAGTTGTAACCCGTCAAAAATGACGGTATAAAAAAACGAAAAATATTATAAAAAAGTTACGGACGTTACACGAAGTTACGCGGACGGACGGACAGACGGACAACGAAATTATTATAATTGGAATTACATTACAGGATATAACGTATACTAAAAATTAAAATTGGAAGTTTAGATATTAACAAAAAGAAAAAATAAATATATGCGAGTCAACTAGCTAATTAGGAACTAGGTATATATTGCGAAAATAAATTAAATAGGCAACTTTTTGCAAAATTTGGTTATATATAATATTTAATTTGCTATTTATATTTGAGACCACTGGCTCCGAAACATGTTGATTATTCAATAATTAGTGGTTTTGTACAAAGTATTTTCTCGTTATTAAGATGTATGTTTCCAAATCAAATAAAAAATACGAGACAGACTTTAATATTATTCCTGTAATAAATCAATAGACGTGTGTACCTGCACGCTTACAGAAAAATAATTTTGAATTGAAATCGGCCCACCATTTTCCTTATTATTCTCCATTTATTACTTGTGGCAACTGCGCTGGCCGTCGATTGTTCGAATTTAGAACAAAACCGCCATACAATCCACGGAATAAAACAGATCGCGTCTTTATCCACATTGAAATCACAAATAACGGAATCCAGGGATAAAATGGCGAGCGCAGAACAACAAAGGGAAAGCGCATTTTCTGTTGAAAACAATCAAATGGTGTATTGGACACTGGGTGGAAATAAAAGAGTTGTTTTCACAATGGCGATGCGGACGGGCGCGTTTTTTCTATTTTTGTCCAGCGCGGATTTGCAATATTCATATTTTCGTTCCTCTAACAATGAAACTGGGCATCGTTACCTCAATATTTGGACGTTTCCACGCTGCCAGGAGAGGGCGTCCACGAAATCTCTTCACGTTTCGAGACCTCTTCAACTCAAGTCCTGCAAAATATTTCAATATTAACATTTTTTCTTGTGACTGCCCAACATCAAAATAAAATCCTTGTCCCAAATAAGGCATCACGTCTGGTAACAATAAGTTTGTTTAAAAAATAAGAAAACAAAAACTAATAAGAAAATTACGATATATGAGCAATGGAGAAGTTTCACAGTACTGATAATATAATCGGCAGTATTCTGAAATAAGCAATATTGCTATTTCTGTATCTTGACCGCCTTTTTTGAAGTCTTAAGTTTGACAGGTTTGAAATTAATGAATTCAATAGCCCAATTTGAATATAAGATTATGATAAAACGAATATCTAAATACAGAACGAAATATGCACTGTAAAATTAAAATGCAATGAATGAAATAAGTACCACAATCACTAAAAGAAATTAAGGTCAGAATATATATAACCGATCTAATACTTTTGTTAAAGTTAAAAATACCTATTATATTTATATTGTCATCGTAAATTGCGATAACGTAAAAGCCAAGGTATTGCTTGCCCAACGTAACTTGTCGTGCGGCGAATTTGGAACTAAAACCCGCACCGCCCGCACCCGGCGGTAACCCTTCGCCCTGTCATTTAGTTCAATTTTGTATTTGGTCGGGAGCTGTGACATCTAGATTACCAATATACACTGAATTATTATGTCCAAAACATCCTAAACAGTCCGGGATGGTGCAAGAACAATTTCCAATGAAGTATTAAAGTTTTGCGAAGCTGAAAAAGCGAATAATGGACCGATATTACCGTCTGACAGTTTGATAGTTAGAACGGCCGCCATTACTGCATGGTTTCTTTAGTGCTGCCCGACCAAATTTATGTATTTAATATGACACCGGTCACCGGACATTCTGTACATAATGTATAGTATAATAAATTTACACCCTGACAACTTCTGTTACGCGACAGGGACGTCCTCCCTCGCACGCCAAGTTATAGTGAAGAAAACTAAAATTTTAATGATAATTTTTAGAAATTTCAGTAATGAAGTAATATTCAATACTAGAACTTCAACATCAGTAACAAATCAAAATTTAAAAAATATACTATTATTATTTTCAAATCAAATAAAGCCGAGTGGTGGGCACGCACGTGAAATTTATACGAACGTTCTTACTTGGGAAAACGTTCGTCTGGTATTGGGTGGTCTGAATGCGAGTACCATTGTACCAGAAACAATAAGAAATTAATCTACCGTCTCGTCTATCATCTCATACATACAAGCATAAAAGTGAACGTAAAAAGCACAAAATAAGTTAATTTCAAAACTTTGAACATTACTTGAGATTCTCCTCTTTTCTGTGCAGTAAACCCACCCCATTTGCCAATTTAATTACTTAAAACTATCTATTGAACGGGTTTAACATGTTACAAAGTGGATTCATTACCCACTCCCCGAGAATATACATCCCCTCTGCTTCATCCCCCTCCGCAACATGCCGATCGGAAGGCGTCACTGAAAGATTGCCATTAGAAAAAATATAATTTAAGTTATTTTCCTATTCAAGCGTTCCTATTCTACAATACTTAACAGGAAGATTCCTGCTTAAATAATCAATTCCAACATTGATATCCCAATATCAATTGTTAATTAATTAATAAATATAGGGTACTAGCTGATATTATTTTTTATATTTCCCCTGCCGGCAGTTAATGTAACTATTTTAAACCCTGGTGATTGTGCCGGGTGAAACATGAAATGATTCGCGTCTTTATAGAATGTTTTTGTTGGTTCACGAAGAGGCGGCGGTAGCAACATGCGTAAAGCGGCCGGTTCGGGGTTGCTGGCCCGGGTTCAAGCCCCATTTCTGGCCGTTTAATTTAATTTTTTTAGCCATGAATTTAGTCGTGAATTTTTCGAATTTCCAATAAAGCCATGGTATTGGCTTTATTGGAAAGATTATTTTATGTTATTGTATAAAAAAAAGGGTATCTAACATTTTTTTCGAGTGACAGCTGATTTGTGCTCAGTTTTATTTGGATTTTACAATGAATAGACTTACGCCCGAATAACGCTTGTTTTCCGTGAAATAAATTTGCAATTTGTGCAAATTTATTTTCAAAATCGTGGTATCGTAATCACATTTAAACCCTAATGGCATAAAATTATTTTTCTAATAAATCCAATGCCATGATTTTCAAGCGTTTTATTTCATTTCAAAATTCTATACCACTAATAAAATCACCCTATAGAACCAATTCAAAGCTTGCATTTTTTTCAATATTTTTGACCTTTTTCTGTTTTGAATCAGTTTTTTTTTCTACTAGATTGGAGTACTTTTATTTGACTTGTATTAAAGGGAATGAATTTATAATATTCCAAATTCGTTAGTTTAAACTTTGTCCAAAGTTTTACGAATATAAGTCAGAAATATTGAGACAAATGCAATCTTTGAAGTCACTTATCTCCTTAACCTTGACATAAGGATATTGTTGGAACATTTTCGAATAATAATCAAGGCAGGATCAACCTGTAAAGTATTGTGGACTAGCTCTGTTACACCCTGTATAGACGGGTAATTGTCAGACTGAAGAATTTGTTTTTGGCTTATTGGGAGCCTCTCATAGATTCGCCACTCACCGCATGAGCAACTCCACGAATTCAGGAGCCCTACTGTATTGCACTTAACTCTGTACAGAAGCATCACAATTATTATCCTATGTAGCCGAAATTACTTTTCGGCGATAAATTCGCCATTGGTAGGTTCACTTTGTAAATGTTCTATTGCATTGAGTATTTGAATAAATTAAACTTCTGTGGTGATCGGGAGCTGCCCTGGACTCTAGCCGTACGCAGCAACCGCTTCGGCCAATCAGGCGCAAGATGCGGGCAACGCGTCCGTACAGGTACAGATACACATGCTTATTTAGTGGCATATTAATGAGCATGCCACTAATAAGCATGCCCTAACAACTGTACACACTTGCTCATTACTAGCATGTTATTAGTTACATGTAACATGCTCATAAATAAGCATGCCCAAAACTAACAATCAAACACACATGCTTATTAGTGGCATGCTCTTGTCATAGAATAGAGACGCTCTTGTTCAAAATGGAAACTGCAAACTGAAATAGAAAATTCAAGTGAACCGATAAATCAAAATAGTTCCCGAGTTTCCATCTGCTAATTTTTGATTTTAGTTTTTATAATTTTTATTTTAAGATTTGAGTCATTCGTCTTTTAATAAAGTTTCATAAACATTATTTCTTACTGTATTATTGACCGAGTATTCCACAGACATTCGTGATTCCTATAATAATACACGAAAATGTTTTATCGTCTCCCCAACGCGCCATATTTGTTTCATCTGTCGCGGACTGAGAAGATCGTATTGATAATACTAGCTGCGAAGCCCGCGAATGACATAAGCATGCTCATAATAAGCAAGCTTGTTCACACATGCTCCAAAGATACCCCTTCTCAAGGTGAATGACAGTGACATGCTCATTACTAGCAATGTGCGTACACACATGCCACTAATGAGCAAGGTCTAAAGAAGGTCGATACTGCGCATGCTCACGTGCCACTAATAAGCATGTGTATCAGTAGCTTACAGCGATCGTCGACGATCGCTGTAGCCTCAGCACGTAATATTCATGTTTGTAACTCAACCTGTGAAGATAGATCTAATAAACCGCAACATACAGCGAGTGTTACTTACACAGTGTTGACCAGCTCTATCATTTTAGCTTTGCTGAACAGTAGAATGCATAGAATAGTATACAGGTGTAACAGAGCTAGTCCACAATACTCCACAATACTTCACAATACATTCCTGCCCTGTCTATGAATCGAAAATTTTCAAGCAACCATGACCTAAATCAAAAGTTATGGAGCTATGCAATATCAAAGTTTACATTTTTCTCTCAATATTTTTCACTTATTTATTGCAAAACGTTAGACTATCATTACAGTAACTTATGTCTGACGTGAAAGATTCATTTACTTTAGGTAATACAAGTTAAATAAATGATAAAAACCTTCCAATTACAATCGGAATTTTTCAGGGTTTTTATTATTTTATCTAACTTTTATTGAAACGAATGAAGTTTTCGTAATCGATATAAGTTACTTTAATGATTCTTTAACATTTTATGAAAAAAGTTAGGAATATTGAAAAAATTAAAACTTTGATATTGCATTACTCGATAACTATTGATATTAGATCATGGCAGCTTGAACATTTTCGACTCATAATCACGGCAGGAATATAATCCTACAAGATTATTAATGTTTTCTAAACAACCCTGTATACAATATCCAACAATTTTATAGATGTGATAGTAATCGTGGGTGGAATTGTGAACGTTAATTGTGTACAGTGATCACTTAAGCCAGTCATACGATAGGACTTAAGCCCTATATACACCCAAAAAATCATTTCCGAATTTTTTATATTCGATATCAGTTACTGTAATGATAGTCAGACATACTGAAAAAAAATGCAAATTTTGATGTCGCATATCTCCATAACTATTGATGTTAGGTCTTGGTAGCTTGAACATTTTCGACTCATAATCAAGGCGGAAATATAGTTCTGCGAGGTTATTAAGTTTACCAAACAACCCTGTATATGTTAATTTTGTACAACTCGTCCCACATGCGAGCTTTATTTACTAACGCCATCTGTGGTTGAAATTTGTCATCCCCATGAACTAATATAGATGTAATCGTTGGTAATGAAGTATCCAATTTTGATTAGAGTTTTTGAAGCTATATTCATTTTACATATATGTATATGACAGTTATCCAAATTATTAACATCTATGATCTGTAATATATCTTGATTAATGATGTTCCCAAATACTGCGGGGGACAGACTGGAGGAGCGCAGCGGAAGACAGGGGAAGTTGGCGGCGAGGACTGGTGGAGGCCAAGGCTCGATATGAGCTGTGGAGAGGAATGATGTCTTCTCTGTTGACAGCATCTAGGATTGTGTTCTTGAAAAATTTGAGTATACTCATCAATATATTATGACAAATTAAAATTATAACAATCTTGAGGGAGGGGGTAATTTTGTGGAGGGTATCAAATTTTTGTCATAAAATAAAAATATTTTTTATTACTTTTGTCTCTCCAAAACTACACAAATAAATATAATTCATATCTGGGTTGCTTTAATGTTGTACGTAATCAGAAACATAGTTTCAATGCTTCAGAGGACAATGTGTAAGAAGTCAGTTTTTGGGTACAGATTACGCTTTTAAACGGCAAGATAAAGTGAATATTTTTTCATAAAAATTCATCTAGGGACGCGTCTCGATTGTTCGGAAGCGCTGGCACCATGTAAATGTTTTCTCTAATAAGTACCATCTGTGTTTTGCAGCAACAGTTGTTAATGAAAATCTCGTTTCAGTTTTGGAAAACTTCATTACAGAGATTCTTAAACTTTCGTGTCCGATGCACACACAGCAGAAAACAGCGTTTCCTAAAATAAATAAAATATATTCTTCAAAATTTGCGGCTTTGATTAATTATGGTTAGGTACATTAAAGATTCTCCTCAAAATTAATACTATTATAATTTATTTTTTTATATTTTTAAATGATATAAATTAAGTAGATTTATATCTGACGATCCGGTGAGCTAAATGTATTTTTACTATTTGAAATACGGTTTGTTCAATCTGCATCAAAGAATTTCAATGCCTTTTGTATAGCCAATGGCGCAAGCTCATCCGTACCGCAATATGGGTGCGCGGTTAATTAATTAAAAAGTGCTAATAAACGGATCCGCTGTAAACAAAAGCGGCTTGTCTGGCTCAAGCCACAAGAGCAGATTCAATATATCAGACGTGGAAGATAAGGTGTAGCGCGGCGTTGAGAGGAGCTGATCAAAAAATTAATAATATTATAAAAATAGCATAATATCACGTGGGACTCGAAGAAGTTTATAATAAATCAAGAAAACGAAAAATTTAGGTACAAGTTACGCAATTTAAGACATAGTATATTTCTATCTGAGAGCCAAATATTTAAATCAATTTCTATTCACTAAGCCATATTCTTAAGAGTACTTGGTTTGACCTTTTCATAATTGCTTCAAATTTACAAACTCGTATTTTTAAACGAATCAAACGTAGTGGAACCAGCCGTGGAACCACGGCGTGTACCGAGAAATTTCCGTTTGTTCATGTCTATATATTTTAGTGGTATTTAGGTGACAGTCTTCACTTGAAGTGCGTTATATTAATATCTTTACTAATATTGAACAAGTTTCAACTCAATCTCCCGGGATGAGTCCACTTGATCATTACTTTACCCTACCACATTACACATCTTACCGCTAGACCAAACAAACTCCAAATTTAATTATTTTATTTTAAATAAACCTCGGGACTAAAAGACTTCTGTGTATAGTTTTCTGGAATACTCTGCCTTGTATATCTCTCTGGCCGACGTTTCGGATCCCATTGCAGGGTCCATCATCACGGCTGTTATGATGATGGACCCTGCAATAGGATCCGAAACGTCAACTACAGAAGTCAAATATACACGGCAGAATATCCCAGAAAACTACGTACATAAGATTCTGAACGGCCGTGAAAACCAGAGAACATTTTTAAAACTAAGAAGATCACCAATGCAACCCCTAAAGCACGTTTCTAGGGTAACATGCTACATGCGGTCAAGATATTTCTGATTTCTTTTCAGAATTTTTCGCTGCACTTTTTGACAATTCTTCTCATTCCATTCATATGTTCCCATTAATGACTATTGATTCATTTTTCTACAATTGCTGAAAAATGATACATTAAAAATGATGAAAGCTTGAATGCCGCCAAGGGCGCGGGTTCTGGTGGTTTTCCTCCACTGTTCATCTTTATCATTTTAGAAAATCTACACCTATCTTTAAGGTATGAAACTAAAGTGACGTTACTTACTATTGACCGATTAGTATACTTTCTTGTTTTGGTAAGATATTCTAAGTTATTTCTTATAGGTATATATTCGCCCATTTTCGTCAGGTGCTTTGCAGTAATCAACATGGCTTTGTACCAAAAAAATATATAACTACCAACCTGCTTGAGTTTGTGAGTCAGTTTTGTAAATCGTTTGATTTGAGAATTCAAGTGGATGTAATAAATGATTTCAGCAAGGCGTTAACAAGGTCAAAACTTCATGCTGCAGGAATCCATGGTAATTTAATGAGATGGATAGAAATTTAAATTTCTTACAGAAGACAAGTAGTGACTACAAACAATACGACTAATCTCCAGTTTCCGTTTCTACAGGAGTTTCTCAGGATTCTTCCTCGGTCCCTTGTTATTTCTCATCTTCATAAATGATTTGGCGAGTATCCTAAAAAAAATATATAAGTATCTAATATATGCTGATGATTTAAAAATCTATTTTTAGCCTGAAAAATAGTCATCTCCTACAGCGAGATCTGGATGAGCTGTCAAACTGGTATAAAATAAATAAAATGTCACTCAAAGTTAATAAATATGCCTTTATCAGTTTCACTAGAAATACTAAAAAATATAACTTGTTTGTACACTGGATGACGTTCCAGTCGCTAAAGTCGACTCTATAAAGGATCTGGACGTCATGCAAGACTACAAGCTCTCTTTTAGAGACCACTTTGATACTATCAAATAGTGCGTATACTGTGTTGGGACTTATAACAAGAATAACTCACGACTGAAAATCCTCAAAGTCTAAAAATTTTCTGTATATAACTAGTATGTATCTTGGAATATTCATCAATAATTTGGATACCTTATTATACAATACATGTTACAAGAATCTAAAGAGTGCAGAAAAAGTTTGTGCGTATTTTGTCTTACAGAGTTGGTCATTTGGTCAACACAGAAATCTTCACAGCTACGAGAATCGTCTTTTTACTTCCTTTCTTTTAACTCGTGGCGTTTGCTTTCTTGGTTGCTTGACGAAAAACCTTTGATCGATTTTTAACCCTTTTCCCGTGATCCAATTGAGCTGAAACTTTGCAAGTAGACTCGTGGCGATAATCAAGAGATCTAACAAATTTTCGTTAAAAAATGAAGAAATTTTTGGATTTTTCAAATTTTTAATGGTTTTTTCATACAACTTACTAAGTTGTATAAAAATACTTCAACGCGTCTGGTGGACACGGAACCTGATTATAGTATAATTTTGGATTTTTGGAAATTTTTTATTACTCCTTTTCGTAGCGCCGCTCGACCGAAGCCCAACGCGTAGGTTAAGCGCCAAACCAATTTCCACTAGTAAATGAGAAATGGAGTATAATTAAAAAGAGAGTAAAACTTAGTTTTTATTGGTTAGTTTTTTTGTGTTTTTGTTTTGTCTTTTTCAAAATGCACAAACTGGAATCCCGATGGAAAATATTCGATATTGCTATGCTATAAGTGATTCTCAGTGGAGCTATTGATTCTCTTTCTGTATCTGACATAAATCTGAATGTTGAACCCCTTATAAAAGAAACACGGAGTTCTTTAGGATAAATTAGTATTAATACTGGTTATTTTTGTGGTTGGTATTTTTCTACTATCACAAGAATACGTCATTCACACAATACTAATATTGATTCTAGTCCGATATTGGTCTGATATTCTTGCAGATGCGCTATCATCACACAAACACAACATCCACTTTCTTCACAATAACCTGAACCCATAGAACGCACAAAATCAATTATTTATATACGTACTCTTATATGATCACACTGCACTAAATACAGGGTGTAACAGAGCTCGTCCACAATAGAGGTGGATTCCTGCCTTGAGTCGAAAATGTTCAAGCAACCATAACCAATTGGGATCGGAAGGTTTTTATCATTTTATTTAACTTGTATCAAAACGAAAGAATTTTTCGTAATCAATATAAGTTACTCTAACGATAGTTCAAAGTTTTGTAAAAAGTAAGTCTGAAATATTGAAAAAAAAAGGAAACTTTAATATTGCGTAACTCCAGAACTATTGACATCAATTAGGTCATGGTTGCGTGAACATTTTCGGCTCATAATTATATATTATATTATAATTATATATTATATTATATATATAAACATCACTGTTGGTTATAAAGTATGGTCAGGGCCCAACAAGTATTCCTCCAGTTACTCTGAACGGTGTGGTCCTGAAGGTGACCGAAAGAACAAAATATCTAGGACACATAATTACAAATAATCTAATGGACGACGACGATATTGACAGGCAAAGACGAGCTCTCAGTGTGAAAGCGAATATGCTGTGTAGAAGGTTTCGTCTTTGTAGCACCGCTGTAAAAAGAACGCTCTTCCTTGCCTTCTGTGCGACGTTATATACATGTGAACTCTGGACAAATTATAAAAAGAGCAGCATAGAAAGACTTCGCATACAATATATAACGCCTTCCGTATGAGGTTTCTCCTTCTCAGATTTGCAGCGCTTCGGTATGTTCAGTGAGGGACGTGTTCCCAACTTTGCAGCCCTCATAAGATCCAGGGTGGCAGGAATGAGGGAAAGGATATACAGCTCCGGAAATATCCTAATCCTGGAAGCCCGCCTTACTCCCGCATCCAGCATCGATGCACACTGGAGAAAGATACTGGCCCCGCATAATTGACTTGCCATCGCTCGCTAAAGCCGATATTTTACCATATATTTCTTTTAATACTTTTAATACTTATAATACTTTTCTTCTATTTTATATGATTTTCCTATTTCTCTTTTGTTTTATATAATATTTTTAATGTGTGTATTTTCTTTTATATGGGATGTGTGGGATTGCACGAACCTCCCCACATTCTGGAATAAAGTTATATTTATTTATTTATTTATTATTTATTATAGCGGGAATCTACCTGTATAGCATTGTGAACTAGCTCTGTTACACTCTGTATATATATGAATGCTGCAAGAGCAGGCTGAAGACACTTATAATTGGGATAATGGGCTAAATTAAAAAAATAATGTATTGTTTTTTAAAACCAAATTAATTAATCAATTAGAAAGACACACAGAAAAATCTAAGCCGGTGCTCTGACCACTAAGCTATAGGAGCCTTGTAGATTTCCGTGAATATATCGACCTTATATGTAATTCTCATTTTTATTAATTGATTAATTTTTATTTTTGTCCATAGAGCAATCCACTTTTTTGATACGGTAGTTCAAATTACTTTGTAATACTACCGCTAGATGGACGCCAGAATTAAACAATTAATTCATTTTAAATTCAAATTTATTTTCATGTTAATTAGGTACTTTATATTAACATTTTCCATATATAACTTTTTAAAATTTTGATTTATACTTCGATTTTTAAATATTATTTTTGTTATCCTGACGAAGAAGCCATTGGCTTCGAAACATGTTGATTTTTTTCAATAAATAAGTGGTTTTAACAAAGTAAATTTATATCAATTAATTCATATTATTTGGGCACATTTGATACAACCGATTTTAAATTCAAGAACACATTCATATTTGTGAAGTTGTAATTTTTCAGAACATAGTTCTGTGAAGTTTTTATAACCAAATTAAGAAATCAATTAGAAAGACATAAGAAAAATCTAATTCACGAAAAAATATTTTGGCCCCGGAAAGAAGGTGACCCGGGTTCGAATCCCGGTAGTAGCCAAAATATTTTTTCGTGGATTAGATTTTTCTGTACGCCTTTCTAATTGATTAATTAATTTGGTTTTAAAAACTTCACAGAACTTTGTTTTGAATAATTACAACTTCACAAATGTTCTTGAATTTAAAATATTGTTTTTTATATTATTTGTACCCAGTATTCTGTTAGTGTCACATGAAAAATAAAATAAAATTAACTAATTCATAACACTCTCCCACCTCTCAACGCAGTGCCGTCCGGCCAAAGTGGCAGCTTAATTAATGAAGTAGAGAGCGCTCCACAGTGGTGTGCTGAGCGGGCGGGGGCGGTGTGGCGCAGGGGGCGGCGAGATGGGTAGGAGGGAGGGCGGGGGTTGGTTGAATCGGACTCGCCACTGGATTAGCGGGCACCAAATCATTTTTAAAATATTTTTAGGTATGTTAAAATTTTTAAGAACACAATAACGGGATTTTGTCCCCAGAGGGATCATCATTAATTAAAATAAAAAATAAAAACGTTTTTGAAAGGAAAATTTTGAGGCGTATCTTCGGACTGGTTCTAGAAAATGGACTTTGGCGCAGACGTTACAACAATGAGCTCTGTACTCTATTAAACGTCACAAAATTTATAAAACTGGGAAGACTTCGGTGACTGGGTCATGTGGAGAGAATGTCCGAGCATCAAGCACCAAAGTCCCTGCTGAACTCAAGACCAATAGGGCGAAGGAGCTTTGGAAGGCCAAAATTAAGATAGAGTGAAAACGTCCTCAAAGATATCTCTGCCTTAGAGCTTCGAAACTGGAGAGAGCTAGACCGAGATGAGTGGAGGAAAGTTATTGAGGAAGCCAAGACCCACCAAGGGTTGTAGTGCCAAGAATGATGATGATGATGATGTTAAAAATTTTAAGAACATAATAACGGGAACGTCCCCAGAGGGATCATCATTAATTAAAATAAAATTATAGATGTCTCACGGAGTTGCATACATACCATATATTAGGTCCTTACATATGAAATTGGCGTTTTGCCGTACTGGCAAATTTGATCTCAAATATCTTCTCTTTGGTTAGGAATTCCAAATCCAAATTTATACAGCTATTTACTCATGTATTTGTGTTTTGAAAATTATAATTCATTTGTTTTTTCCTCAATTGTTTTTTTCTTTCGTCACTCAGTTTACAAAATGAAAAACTTGAAATATCGCGTTATTTACGAGTACGAGTTCCACCGTGGCACCAGTGCTGCAGAAACGGCTCGAAGGATTAATGATGTGTATGGCGACGGTGCCGCAAAAGAAAACACAGTGCGTTTTTGGTTCCAACGTTTTCGTTCTGGAAATTTCGACCTGCAGAACAAGCCCCGTGGACGGCCGGAGACCAAAGTTGATAATGAAGAATTGAAGGCTATTGTGGAAGCGGATCCATCGCAAACCACATCCGAGTTAGCTGCAGGCTGCGGTGTTAGTGATAAAACTGTTTTAATCCACTTGAAGCAAATTGGTAAGGTGAAAAAGCTTGAAAGGTGGGTACCTCACGAATTGAGTGAAGCAAATCAACAAACGCGCGTTGACTGCTGCGTTGCATTACTCAACCGGCACAATAATGAAGGGATTTTAAATCGAATCATTACCTGTGATGAAAAGTGGATCCTGTACGATAATCGGAAGCGCTCATCGCAATGGCTGAACCCTGCCGAACCAGCCAAACCATGCCCCAACGAAAATTGACTCCAAAAAAGTTACTTGTGAGCGTTTGGTGGACTAGTGCTGGTGTCGTTCACTACAGCTTTCTTAAATCTGGCCATACGATTACGGCAGATGTCTATTGTCAGCAACTGCAAACCATGATGGAAAAGCTAGCTGCTAAACAACCGAGGCTGGTTAATCGCTCTAGGCCACTGCTGCTTCATGATAACGCTAGACCACACACTGCACAACAGACGGCTACCAAATTAGAGGAGCTTCAATTGGAATGTCTAAGACATCCACCGTACTCTCCGGACCTTGCCCCAACAGATTACCATTTTTTTCGAAATTTGGATAACTTCTTGCAAAGGAAAAAATTCACTCCGATGGGGCAGTCCAAACCGCCTTCAAAGATTTTATTGATTCCCGTCCGAATGGTTTTTTTAGTAAAGGGATCGATGAACTACCTATGAGATGCAAAAGTGCATAGATAGCAATGGTACATACTTTGATTAAATAAATATATTATAATA
>JADDOH010013144.1:0-11957 GCA_016648135.1 Agrypnia vestita
GCGTCTTCCTTCCTTTATCTCGTGTTTTATCTGGCTCTAGATCTTCAAATTACGAGTAGATAAGACATTAACACCCCTTCTTAGTTTTGGCCTTCTTAAACCCTTCACCCTATTGGTGTTGAATTCAACAGGGACTTCGTTGCTTGTTGTTCAGTCATTTTCTCCACATGACTCAGCTACCGAAGTCTTCCCAATTTAAAAAAAATTATGACGCTAAGCTCCTTAAACAAAGTATAATGCTTATTCTTGTAACGCCAAAGTCCATTATATAGAACTGGTCCAAAGATACGCCTCATACATTACGGGCACATAAATAAGTATGTCTATTGTGTCTTAGGATATTATAACTTTTTACAATATATTGATCATTGATGTATCAGTTGGGTAAATTTGAATCAGCATAACAGCAGGAGTTAAAACGTAATGAACGTTCGTAATTTGACACTTTCCGTGTGTCTCACTTTTCAGTGTGGGTTAGAATGTTACGGGTAAAGACCTCTCACTAGCAAGGAGTACGGGACGTACCTTGATGAAGTCGAAGGTCTTGGTGAGCATGACGATGGCCGCCGCCCGCTCCTGCCAGACCATCCTCCAGAACTGGGTGACCGTCTCCTCCGTGGGCCCCTGCGTTACGATGTAGGCCTTGGGCTTTAGGAGGCTCTGAAATACAAACCATTGGTTAAAAATCAAAAAAACATATAAATAAATCGAAACATCATCATCAAAATATATGATTCTCTATGTAACAATTTCCGACACTAGGGCTCGGTTGCGCCAGCAGAAGTAAATTGGGTTCGACTAACATTGACCCAAGTAACTTTTTTTACCCTCAGCTGAGAGTAAAGTCGATTCCGGGTTGCACAAACGTCTTTTTTACCACTGTCCAACCAATAATAAGGCTAATAGGGTGCCAAGCGGAATAAACCTCAAATACCCCATTTGTCTATGGAATTTGATTTATTTCAGCTTTTCACCACTGGCAATACGTACTTTTGCGGTTCAAAACCAGTTCAAACAAACCACTTTATTCCATGAAACAAACCAAACAAACGTCAAACCATCGCTAAAATAACGCGAAATTAAAAGATTCATTTTAATGTTTACAAATTTCAATACGAAAATGACAGCGACAAAATTCAAATGACAAGTACCTATATGGACAAATGTCACATTTTCAAATCAGCTGCGAGAGGACGGCCATTTTTTTTTACCAACGTTTTTACCTTTACCCACCTATCTTGGAGAGTAAAACAAGTTACTCATGTATGTACTTCGGCGAGTTAAATATTTTTACCATAGATGGCGCAACCCGTTTTGGTAAAAAAAGTTACTCGAGTAACTTTTTTTACCTTTACTTTAGATGGCGCAACCGGGCCTAAGGCTATCAGAGTAAAAATATCTGTCTTCTCTAACTCTATCTAACGCAACTCTACGCTAGGTATAGTAAAACAAGTACAAGTTGCAGAACAATAGAAGCAAAGAGCGTTGAAAAAAAAAGACTATGAAAATTGTAACGTATTTGAATGACGTCTGCCCTATGAACGAGAGTGATAGACGGCATGAAAGAAAGAGAGAGCGAATGTTATAAAATGCGAGACGCCATTTTGCGGGCTCTCTTTACTACGCAACCATGGCAACCTTGCACCTTGTTTATATATCGAATTATTTTTGCGGGAACATAATATTGTAAACCAAATCGAGACGAAGCCAACGAGTTCCATTAGAATACCGCAGAATCGAGGTTCTTCTCCAGACAGACGAGAAGAACATTAAAAAATACATAATCCTCTATGTTCGTTACTAAGCCAACAGATGGCGCTGATCTTACAGCCTTTACTTGAGGTTGAAACGATACCAATGAAATTGACTACCTAATGGCGCTGTATAAACTCCAATATAAACGCACTACGATTTCGAGATAATTTTATGTGGCATTTTGTGAAAAATTTAAGCTTATCAAGTAGAACTTCAGAAATTAGAGATCATAGATAGTTTGAATTAACAGAAACGGTGAGTTAATATGTAATGTAAAGAGCGTTAAATAATTTTTAAGCATTTTTTTGTTATTGTTGCAACTAATTAAAGCAAAAATAACTACGCATTCATCTAAATCTTAAAATGAAATGGTTATTTGGAAAAGTTTTTCTGAAATAAGACAGAACTTTCCCGACAACCTTCTTAAAATATATATTAAAACTTCTTTAAATATCTTAAAACCTTCGTCAATTTATCTCGCATTTTTATGTCAGTCGTTTTACTTTTTTTAAATCTGAAAATACTGCAAAGAATCGAAAACCGATAACTCTTATTATTTTCCTTAGTTTAAGTCGAGTTAAAGCTTACGTTAGAGCTTTTTGAATTCCCATCATAGAGTTGAGATATATAGGGTTTAGTAGCAATAAACATTTTTATATCAAAATGTTTATGACCATTTTTCTCCAAGTCATCTATATCGGAGATAATTGAACTCATCAATTTAATTCATTGTACTTATAGCGTTATTGTCGAGTGTCGAAAAATAAATAGTTTTTACCAAAATCTCGAATGGAAACAATTTCAATTTATTATTAATATTTTATTACATAGTTTTTAGAACCTCTCACAAAAAATTTTTTTTTTTAAATATAAATGTAAACATATGTTATAATATTTAATTTAATTTGTGCTGGTTTTACAACCTCTGGTAGATCATGGCCGCTTTAAGAATTTTTGCTTCATTGAAGTCTAAGCCTGGTTTGTCTAAACTATTTTCAATTCGCAATTGCAATATATTGTGCAAGAATCATTAATAAATTAGATTAAAAATTCTTTAAGATGATGCAAGACAAAAAAACTCCATTGGCATCAAAAAAGTACAAGCTAAAAGAATGTATATTAAAGCTATGTACCTAATCTTACATTAATTTATAATTACATGTCATGTATCCTTTGTAAAAATCATGCAACACTGTGTAATGACCTACACTATACTCTTCATTTTAAAATAAAAATTATTGTATTTAAAAAATATTGAAGGCAACCATGCTATAAAACTGCTTTGCAGTTTGGCATATGTATCTATGTAATTTAATAAGTATCAAAAAAAAAATATATATAAAAAAATCATGAGCTGTGGATCTTTGAAACATCCATTTAACTGTAAAAAATAAGACTAGTCGTCGTATTGTTTGTGAAATAATCTTAAATATTTGAATAAACAATGTAGAAGACTGCTGCGAACAAAATTATAAATAAGTTTGTGAAAAAATTAAATATTTACTTGTATGTAATGAGAAAAAGTTTTTTCTTTCATGCGTGCTTTAATTTTTTCAGCCCTTTTCAAGGGAATGTGAAATAAATTTATACAAAAAATCAATTGTAATTACTATTTTATGCTTCGCACTAATTAAGGTCCCTCGAAGTTTCCACTCCTCTCTAGTAACACTTTACACATCGTTGTCTATTGCACGGATTCACATCACTTTTCTATTCTCCCGGATCTATGGCTTTCACTCGCTTGTGAAAACGTCACTGATTTCGACATGCAATGATGTCCTTGTTTATATAGGGAACGACCTTTCTGGAATCTTCTCTTGTGTTCTATCGATTTCCAGGCTATATCAAAACGACGAAAATGTACGAAAACCTGCGATTACGTGCATTTATCCTCTATTTTAGAATCTTGCGACAAATCATTTCAAATCAAAAAATAAATAAATATGTAAGTTTCAGCAATTCAGTATTCATATTGTTGAATAATTACGGGGTATAAAAGCAAAGGCAGCCACATCCAAAAAAAATTGAATCCAGTCATCAAAAATTACTGATTTTGAAAACCTGATTTTGGATGGGACAGATACATAACATCTAGAATTCACCACATTTTAAATTAGAGATTCTCGGTGACTGCTTTAAAAACATTTTTTTATTATTTTTGGATATTACTGCTTTTGCTTTTATACCCCAAAATTGTTAAATGTTGTTTGTTTTAAAAGGATATTTAATAGGAACAAGTATTACTATTTTTTTACTTACATCTATGTATGAGGCATTCACGTAGTCTGAGTCCGGTTCACCCTCTATAGTATTCAAGACCACCCTGTTGTAATCATCTGCAAAAACAGAAAAACATGTTTAGAAACTATACCTTAAAACCATACTTGTAAAATTACACAAGGACAAGGTAAATTTTAATCGTACACAACAAACACGGGTTACAAGGCTGGCAAATACAATAAATTTCGAGATACCTAAAAGGAAAACGTCTTTTGGGCAAAGACAATTTAATTACACTGCCCCGCTTGTTTTTAACAAGTTACCTAATGAAACTAAAGAAATAACTCTAAACAAACCTTTTAAACATCGTATTACTAAGTTTATAAAAATATCAGGTAGAAGGTATGCTGAAGAAGTGATCCGCCCTTGACCTCTGAATTGGCAAAAACTGATTTAATCAATATCAATAAATAACTTGAACATCACAATAAAGTTAAGTGTGACATATATACTAATTTCGAGATATTGTCACGGGATTGCGACTGTGAGAGATAAATAAAGTCACAAATTTAACTGGAGCAATATTATGTAATTTGGATTAATTTTCACTATTGAGGACCTTCTAGAATATTTACACGTCCATCGAAATCTTTATTCGCCGTTTCTTGTCACATTGATCACTATCGATGATGAAAACTTCTCGAACGCCCGGTAGGTACTCTCGTAAATTATTTTCACTAGACGCTTTAAATTGATACATCACTTTTGTCTCTAGTAAGCATAACTGATGTCACCACGTATCTCCCGTGCGTATTTTTACTATATACCTACTCTCGACATTCTAGAAAATTTCTGACATATTCCCGTGTATTCCGGACCCTACTAGTATATTCTAATTCACTGTTAAACGTCCATAAAACTGTGAGATCCACGATTACGCGTATTTTTTTCTGTTTCTGCAGTCTCATAGACAAGTTTACCAACGCAACAACAAAAAAATTGCGACCCTTGGAGGACGCAGCCCGCGCGATTCAAAAACTGACAATTTTCCAAACGATGTGTTTTGTAATTTAGTGTTAAATGATCGCCATTTTGGTTTTATCATTTTCTGACAAATGGCAGCGCTGATTTTGCGGCCTTCCGGGAAGTGTTCCGCTAAATGGGATTATTTCAGCGTTGTTTATGGCAGCTTTAAAGGGGAGTTGGGTCAACGAAACGCGCGCAAATTGACAGGAATTTGTATGAAATCTTGTTACTTTCATTTGAGCGATTGCAATCTAGTTCGCCTTAAACGGTATTTGGGAATTTTGCGTCTGTGAAATTTTTCAGATTTAAAAACATTCGAATTTATTTTTGAAAAATATTATATATATATATATATTTTATTGTTTCTTTATATTTGTTAATACAAGTTACAAATAACTGCCACACCAGGTAAAAACCTGTTCTGTGGCAGTTATTCTCATATGATATTTATGTAATATGAACAAATGACAATTAGCGAAAGTATAAACGTAAGAATGAAAGTAGATCAATAATAATAAAGTAAATCATAGGAATACCTTAATCTAAAAGAAAAGAAAATATACATACAAAATTAAGTTACAAAAATAAATATTATATTAGAGTATACTTTAAATTATATTTTTAGTATATTTGTGCTACTTTTTTATATATTTGTGCTTTTGGTATATTTGTGCTACTTTTTTTTCGTTATTTATTTGGTCAGGGAGACAAAAATACATGGTAATAAAAAAAAATAGTTGTATATCTCCCACAATTATAGGATGACACAGAAAAGACAATGATAATAAAGATTAATTTAACAGACATCAATTGAATTCAAAATTGTCAATTATTTCAATACTTTAGATCTAACGCAACTTATTTTTATTACATCCCTTCTAGAAGCACTAAGTAATGTATAACATTTCACTGGGATAGTGTCAGTACGAATTATTTCTATAATTTCTTCGGCTTCACATATTGGGAAATGGGTGTTGATACCATATAAGATTTTTTTCTGATTCACTAATCAATTTTAAGCAATGTCTTTCAGATAAATTCAAAAGACTGTAATTTATGTGATTTATTAGTAAACATTATATATTAGGTCCTTACATATGAAATTGGCGTTTTGCCATACTGGCAAATTTGATCTCAAATATCTTCTCTTTGGTTAGGAATTCCAAATTCAAATTTATACAGCTATTTACTCATGTATTTGTGTTTTGAAAATTATAATTCATTTGTTTTTTCCTCAATTGTTTTTTTCTTTGCGTCACTCAGTTTACAAAATGAAAAACTTGAAATATCGCGTTATTTACGAGTACGAGTTCCACCGTGGCACCAGTGCTGCAGAAACGGCTCGAAGGATTAATGATGTGTATGGCGACGGTGCCGCAAAAGTAAACATAGTGCGTTTTTGGTTCCAACGTTTTCGTTCTGGAAATTTCGACCTGCAGAACAAGCCCCGTGGACGGCCGGAGACCAAAGTTGATAATGAAGAATTGAAGGCTATTGTGGAAGCGGATCCATCGCAAACCACATCCGAGTTAGCTGCAGGCTGCGGTGTTAGTGATAAAACTGTTTTAATCCACTTGAAGCAAATTGGTAAGGTGAAAAAGCTTGAAAGGTGGGTACCTCACGAATTGAGTGAAGCAAATCAACAAACGCGCGTTGACTGTTGCGTTGCATTACTCAACCGGCACAATAATTAAGGGATTTTAAATCGAATCATTACCTGTGATGAAAAGTGGATCCTGTACGATTATCGGAAGTGCTCATCGCTATGGCTGAACCCTGCCGAACCAGCCAAACGATGCCCAAAGCGAAAATTGACTCCAAAAAAGTTACTTGTGAGCGTTTGGTGGACTAGTGCTGGTGTCGTTCACTACAGCTTTCTTAAATCTGGCCAGACGATTACTGCATAGATAGCAATGGTACATACTTTGATTAAATAAATATATTATAATAAAAAAAAATCGGCTTTATGTTCCTCCCATATTAAACGCCAATTTCATATGTAAGGACCTAATATATCTTTTATCTTTAATATTTGAGTTTTAATTAATGTCAATTTATTAATTAAAATTTTACCATGGAACAAATTTGTTCGTACTAAATAAAATCGAAATTACTTTTTTTTTACCACTTATTAGATAAAATGTCAACATGTTTCGAGAAAAATCTTCTTCGGGATAATTAGTACTCTAGTTATCCTGAAAACGAGAATATTGTTCTGTATCGATTAAAAGGGTGAAAACAAAGATATTTTTATTTCATTTAATTGAATTAATATGTCACCAAACCTTATTTCAGAAGAATTACTCTTCGAAAACTTAAATTGTTCTTTTCTATATCTTAAAATTATTCTTATAATTGTACTTCTTCATTCTACGGAAAAAACAATGAATGTCAAGAAATGTTTCTTTAGAGAAAAACAGTTTTTTGTAGTTTCAAAGTCCATATTTCTTTTACTAATGCTCTTTTTATATAAATATTGAATCAACTTATTACTATATAAACATATTCTATGTATATACGTATATTAAATGTATGTACTGTCAAATTGACAACGACGTTTTTTGACTTTCGGTGGGCGGTTATTCCTGTTTCTTGCGTTGGATAAACAGATATAAATTTCAGGATATTTTGAGTTTGTTCAAATCTTTCAGAACAGTGCTGGATTTATGTCATAGAGACATTATTAATCAATTAGTGTATATTATAGAAATCTCACAGAGACGAAACTGTATTAATTATGGGAAAGTAGGTATAGAAGTCATTTGGGTGTACATAGGACTTATGACCTATCTTATGGTTGGCTTAAGTGATCACTTTACACAATGTAACATTCGCCATTTCCACCCATGATAGAATATACCACGCTTATTCATTTTTTGGAAGTTGTATATATGTTCAAATTGCGTGGAAAGCTTTCACATATGAGTTGTAACCGCCTTTCCATGCGGCCTGTACAAAGCCACTTTCATTCCCCTAAATCCCCACAGATATCGCTAATGAGAAAATCTACAATTGATTTACGGAATTTGAGAGCAATATACTTTATTGTGTAATGAAATTCATCCGAATTACTCGCATTGCACTAGGATACGCCAGGAAATATTATTTCCAATTTTTGTTAAATTCCTTTTTTACCAGTATTTACAATTCAGAATATTTTGAGTTTGTTCTAATCTTTCAGAACAGTGCTGGATTTATGTCACAGAGACATTATTAATCAATTAATGTATATTATGGATAGATATATTATAGATAGATATTATAGATAGATAGAAATAACTTGTGTTTACGATTTAATTTAAACTATTTTTCTATTACGTTATCATTTTTATCTATATATTTAAACAAATCAAATCTTTATGTGCATTATTTATGTCAACGGTAGAAATACTTTGTACCATATAAGAAATTAAATAAATAAACAATCTAACTAAATTATTATTTTATTATTAAGGCTGCGTAGGAATCGTAAAGTTGATGACGTCAACCGCTTGAGGCACATTTTGAGGGTGACGTAGCTGATGGACGCTGAATACATGGGCAGCTGTTCACCATGGGAACGCAGCACCATGTTTTATCACCATTCTGGTTATCTGTCATTATTTCTAGGAGTCCGGTATTAAAATGTCACGAAACTCTGCCAACTTGCTAGGGAGGATCTGGAAAGTTGTGAGAGGTGGCCTCGGGGGATTCATTCGGAGGTGGAAACCAACCGACAGAAATGCCTGGAGGTATATAATATGGTTATGAATATCTGACGTCACGAGTGTGATATAAATAAACGTACGACTCTGTTTAAATGTAATAATGCTCATATTTCTCTAGTGCTATGCGTCCATAGACGAAATTTTGGTCTTCTAAAACATAACACAGAATTAGTGCTCAGTCATTCATTTATACTTATACAGGGTTATTTGGAAAACATTAATAACCTCGCAGGACTGTATTCCTCCTTTAATTATGAGACGAAAGTGACACCATGACCTAATAGCAATAGTTATAGAGATATGCAACATTTAAGTTTGCATTTATTTTCAATATTTTTGACTTATTTTTTGTAAAACGTTGGACTATCATTACAGTAACTTATATCGAATATTAAAAATTCATTCCCTTTAATACAAGTCAATTAAAAAAATAAAAAAAACTTCCAATTGGAATGTTTTCCAATTGGAGTTTCTCCAGGGTTTTGATCATTTTATTTAGCTTGTATTGAACCAAAGAATTTTTCGTAATTGATATAAGTTACTGTAATGATAGTTCAACGTTTTGTAAAGAATAAGTCAAAAATATTGAAAAAAATGCAAACTTTGATATTGCATAACTCTATAACTATTGATATTTATATAAATGATGAAGCAGCCATAACCATAGGTCATGGCTGCTTGAACATTTTCGACTTATAATCAGGCATATAGTCCTGCGAGTTTATTAATGTTTTCCAAATAATTCTGTATATTGCGAATTTGAAGGATTTTGCTTTGTAGATTGGGAAATGGGTGTTGATACATATAATTTAAATTTTATGTAATTTAATTATTATTAATTATTTTTTATATAATTTAATTCATGATGATCATTAAATTGGGTAAAAAATATGAAGTATGTTACTTCCACTTGAGTAGCCCAGTGAGCAAGACACTGATTTTTCACAACGAAGATTCCGGGTTCGATTCCCGATGAGGTCACAATATAAATATGTGATTCACTCAAGCTTGATTTTTTTTATGAGTTTTATGAGGCATGGCCTGTTGAGACGCAAAAAAACTCAAGTTTCGAGAGGATCAGAATCTCTTATCGACTATCGATAAGTAAAGAATTAAACATAATACTTAAAAATATGATGAGAGATGTCGATAAGGGATTCTGTTGCTCTCGAAATTTGAGTAAAAAATATAAATTTGTAATAAAACTCCCGTAGAGGTAACATACTCGTAGTAAGTGATTTTTACCCCTTCATAATTAATGGATTGCTTCAAAGGTATCCTAGTACTAAGTATAGAAATAACTATACTAGTTATAAGTTAGAATAGCTGAAAAAAATACTAAAATTAACTAGCTCTTATAAACTACAAACCAGCAAGATCTTTCCAAAATATATAAGAAAATGTTTATTTATTTAACGCCCTTATGGGCTTTTACAAAATATACAAAATATTAATTGAAAAAAAAAACATAAGACAGATAGATATACAGTTAAAAGGTACAAGTACATATATTAGAATGTGTAATTTAAATTGCTGTTAAATGATTCAAGTGCATACAATGGAGTTGTGTAAATTTAGATTGCAGTAAAAAAGATTTAAGTACATCTTATAGATTTGTGTAAATTAAAAAGAGAAGTTTAAGTAGTAAGAAGAAAATGATTGTAAGTAGTAAGGAGAAGAAGAAATATATTGCAGTTAAAAAGATTCAAGTACATCTTATAGATATGAGTAAATTAAAAAGATAAGTTTAAGTAGCAAGAAGAAAAAGATTTTTTTTCCATTACCATTTAGTTGAGATGTAAAGAATTGTATCAACTTTGTCCTATACGCAGTTATATTATCAGCAAAAGTATCAGCCGCCCCTGCATGTTCATTCCCTAATGCAAACTCTGTAGTCTGGGGATTACAGAGTTTGCAAATGCATTAGTTCTGACATTTCCACTATAATAGAATAATGCACTGTGTCTTGATGACCTCGATGGAGCATATAAGTCGATCAGACTAACAATCTGGGGGCAATTGCTTCTATTAATTTCCCGTCTTACTTCTATCTTGCCCTCGAGTATTAGTCGGACGAGGTGATATTTATTCCTGCGTAGCACGCGACCCAAATAAGAGACCTTCTTCACGTTAACATTCGACAGTAGCTCTTTACTGGCTCCACCTCTCTAGAACTCCTCCGCATTGCTGATAATCGGTCCATGGTATACGAAGCATTCTCCAGCATCCACATTTTTTTTGCTTCTAACCGATTCATAACATTAATTTCCGGAGTTCGTGTTTCACAGCGATATAAGAAAACTGACCACATATAACATTTTATCATTCTCCGCTGACGTTTAGTTTATACTTAAGTATTTTTATTTTTTCATACATTTTTAATTCCAAAATTTGGTTTACAAAGCTATTTACTTTCTACTATTCAAACAGAGCATTAAATTTAAAATTTACTCTAACCAAAATGCAGCAGCAATAAAGCCTTTTTGCAATTAACGTGAGATTAACTGCTATACCCTGGAGTACATCGGATGTATTTATTATTTGATAGAACCGAATGCGAAATACGTGATTTAATAAAATATCAACTTTTTGAATTTCACTACTGCGGTTAACCAATTTGCGAGTAGGTTTTATTTCCACGCGTTTATTGCGTTAAAATTGTAGAAATTTGTCAGTCAAACGGAAAAATGATTTATTTAATTCGAAAATATGTTGATTTGACAATGGATTTGCTCCCATGGTTTGCATAGCTTGTGGGCATAGACCGCATTTAAGTTTATGGTGTTATGTTACGTGTATTGTAATTTGCCTCCAATTATTTTAATGTATAGTTCCCGTTCAGATATTTTGTATTCATCTTGGCTTTCAGTATTGAGTTATTATTGTTTTGATTACATATTTATTAAGTACAGATTGCAATGATACGCAACAACTGAAATTATGCAGAGCATTGGTTTGTATGTTCCTGATAATTATCTTAGACATCGTCAGCATAGATTGTTTCACATTCCAATATACAGGACCAACCTGCCGATGGTTTTGCCTATTGGAAGAGCTACAACTATGCTGAACAAAATCGCTTTGGGTATTGATATATTCCATGTGTCTGAAGGGGTTTTCCGAAGCGGGATTCTCCTGCACCTTTGATATGAATGATTTTATGTACGTTTGATATTTTGTTGTTTGTATATTATCTCGCTTGTTAATAATATTTACGAATTAAACATATGATTGTAATGTAAATGTTAT